>BGZK01002081.1:0-80720 GCA_005406025.1 Eumeta japonica
CTAGATAAGTTTCATAATAATTGTTATTATTTCATGACTAACTTTAATGAATGAATTTCAGTATTGAGTCACAACTACCCCGATTGCTTTGAATGAAAAATAATTTTCTTTTTTATATTTGAGTATTTTATGATTATTATATATTTCTATATTTAAAAATAATTATTATTAAACTGTAATATTAAAATAAGAACTAATGTATATTTTTGGGGGTTTGTTTATCTAGGCTTCACAATTTTGTGAGAGTTTTATATTTATAACGTCAAAATGTTATGGTGTATTTATTTTCGAAATTTTGCGTATATAATAATTGTTTTTTATTCTTATTTATTTTTTGGTTGTTTTCCGTATTTTACGACTAAATTTATACTACTACATAAATCTGTAGTGTCTGTCTGTACATCTGCTCTACCATTTTTTAAATATATGTGTTTATGTTTTGTTTATCTGTCTGTATGTTTTATTATAATTAACGAACAGTTTGACCGATTTTGATGAAAATTGTTATACAGTAATCTGTCTGTCTGTTTACTACCTTTATATGTTAATGACCCGAACATGTGATTGCATAAATGATAATAAGGTTTGTTTGTCTGTCTGTCGTATCTCGGTTTACCTGTATGTTTTGTTATAATTTTAAAAATCATTTGTCCAATCTATGTAGAAAATTGATGTACACTCAGAACATATGATTGCGCAAATAATAAGCTACTGTCTCTAGTCCGTCTGTCTGTATCATCTTTTGCAATTGAAAGATTTAATCGATCTTGTTGAAAATCGCTACCGTTAGAACATGTGATCGCGCAAATAATAGGCTACTGTTTGTCTATTTGTCTATTTGTCTATCTATATATATGTTTTATAACTTAAGAAGGGCGTGACTGACTTAATGAAAATAGGTCTGAAAAAACATGTATTTGGTAAATGATGGATTACTGTGTGTCTGTGTGTTTGGCAGTCTGTAAGAACGGCGTGACCAATATCGATAAAAATTAGTAGAGTCAAACATGTGATTGTGCAAATTATAGGCTACTTTTTGTCTGTCTCTCTTGTGTGTTATTTTATAACTTAGAACCGTTCCATCTATTGTGATAAAATTATGATCAATTAGAACATGTTAGTGTACTGTCTGTCGTCTACCTGTACGTATATATGTTTTTAACTTAAGAACTGTTTAATCGATCGTGATAAAATTAGTTACATTCAGAAGAACCAGTGATTGCAAAATACACCCATGTTATTTCCACACACTATATGAGAACAAACAAAAACAATCATTATTTTTTATTTCTTTAGTAGCAATATTCATTATTAGTATTCACGTTTAGTTTTAATGTATGTATGTGTGTCTATGTGTGCGTTTAATTTGTTTTACATCAGAATTAAGGGGGGTTCAATTTGAAATGAAACTTTTTATAGAAAGAGGTACGAAATTTAAATGTGATGAGATGCATCTTTATAATTAGATGCGAGGAGCAAGATTCAATAATATTTGATAATAACAAATACCAATGCTAGTACTAGCATTACTAGCATTGGTATTTGACGTTGTTCATGTATTTTTCTGTCGAACCGAATTATCAACAGATGCTAAGAATACTTACTTCATTAATAAGAAACTCTTTGAATATAATAGACTATTAACATATCGCTATTGTTTCATGCATATTTGTAAGCTAATATATCATATAATGAGAACAAATATAGTAGGAACCGATTTAAACAGTAAAAACAAAACTATGAATTGATAGATATATATTTTGATGTTTTTTATTAACTTGTAATAGTCATATGAATATATGTTATCCGTTCCAAATTCGCAAAACCAATTTTCAACCACTTACTGCTATCCGATTATGCTGAAATTTGGTATACATATGAAAGTTAGGTGACAATGACTGATATTATTTAAAAGTTTAAATTTCAAACTGATACAGAGATTGTTAATTTTAAAAAGAATGCAAAATCCAAATAGTATAAACTTCAATGATCACATCAAAGACGCCGCCACCGCCTGCCGAAGTGGCGGTGCGGCACCATAAAATAAGCGGGAATCTCTTTGTCATCTTTGAAGAAAACACCACGTGTTTTACGTTTCTAACAGGGTGACTATACGAGTAAAATTTTGTTGCATATTGTATGTTTATCTCATAGTAATTATGATCTAATACAAATAACGAAATATATGTAAATAATTCAATTCTGAATGTTAAAGTTTAACATAATATCTTATTTATTTCATTTAACTGCTTATTTTTATACAGCATATAAATACAAAATGAATAGAGATAGAGAGAGAGAGATAACAGCAAAAAAGTAAATATAAAAAGGTAGTAGCCAAACAGCCTAATCTAAATTAATAATATACAAATATGAAAAAAGTAAATTAAAGTGCATCAGCAAAAGAGCGTATCTCTCATGGCATTTACGTCCTTTGTTCAGATGCAAGTTTTCGAAATGACCATAAATAGTATATTATTCTGATCACATTCAAAATTATTTTAAAGTATTTATTAAATATTAGCTTTTATTATTTTTTCATACTTTTGGACATATGGTTTAAAAATAAAGGAAGGACAGAATTTATGCTACTTTTAAGTAATCATTTCTGAAATTATTCATGTAATCAGAAAAATATTAAAAAACGTTAAAGTGTTTTTAAAAGAACTGTCGAAGTATGTACCACACGATGATGTTTTGTGAAAAAAATTTTTCAGCATCTGTTGCATAAAAATGTAGTGCCTCCTATAAACACTTATTTTTATTATTTAACATTTATAAGATCAGTTATAAATGAAGGTATATGAAAAATATATTAAATTATTATTTTACATCTGAATTATTTTTGTTTATATTGTATCATTATTAGTTAATATTTATATGGGATTATCAGGTAATATTTTTATGGGGTTCATATTATATAAGATATAATATTATTTTAATAGAAATAAATAAATATAAGATAAATGTGCAAAAAAGAAATGATAATAATGTATAAAACAGATAATTGAAATACAAATAAACAAATACAAGTTAATCCACGTTAATTAAACAATTAAACGAGTTCATTAAATTCTGATGTGAATGATAATCTCCCTAGTATTATGGCCAATATTTTCCTTCAACTACTAACATATCGTGTTTAATGTACTCAAGTATTCGTTAATCCAAAATTTAGATTCTAAATAATATCGACTTATGTTAGATGCTCGTTAGCTCGTTAAGTTTCTAGGTTTGGTATGTTTATCCCCACCAAAGTGAACATTGCAAAACAATTGAATAATTCGTACTTTTTGCTCATAATATTATTTGAGATAAAAATCATGAAGTGCTTTAAACAGAAAAAGCCCTTCTAAGTGGCAATTCAAAATTTTTCTGTTAAAATTAATCGATTCAGATATGTGTTGTTATTTTATTATTTTTCTCTGTCTTCTTTTTTTTTCAATAAATAAATTAATTTTTATTAATAAAGGAAAATTCAAAGTTAACTAATAAATCACAAGCAGGTTCATTAAAATTTAAGCGTAATATTTTATGTAAAAAGAAACAGTAATCTACATTTTATGTCATAAATTCTATTAGTTTTCTAAATTTCATCATAATTTGATAATGTGTCGAAGCGTTGCCGAGTTATAAGTAAAAAACTATAAGACCCTATAAAATACAAACAGATTGAAAAGACAAACAGATAATAGCTATTATAAGAAAAATGATATTTTCTATTAGTACAGTAAAGTTGATTAAATAAATTTAGTATTGTTGAACTATGAAAAACATACAACCGGAACAGACAGCCAACCAAACAATACGTAACCTATGTCCGATTTCTACCGCCATTATTTCTGTGTCATATTTCGTCAAAATCGGTACAGTAGTTTATAGGCGTGAATATCTAACAGACTGATGACAAACAAAGAAACGTTTGCATTTATAATATGCAGAATGAAATTTTCGAATATAATTTAACTCGTCGGAGGTTAAAGAAGTTGTCAAAATAATGTTTTCAAAGAATATTTTCATATGTCAGAATATATGTCAAAGAATACAATAATATTTGTAACTTTGAAAATGAATAAGTACAGGAAAAATATCAAATTCAGATATACTTATTTAATAATTAGAATTATATTATTTCAATTATGAAATATGTATATATGACTGTTATTTCGATCGCTTTTATCTTAATATTTTATATTATTATACACTTAACATTTTTAGTACATTGTGTTCAAAATTGCAAAGCTATATCAAACTTATTTTTGAATCATAAAAATTTTAGAGAATTCTGACATGAAACCAGAAGGAATTAAGAAACGTAACTAAATTTCTAAGGACGATTTTAAACAGTAAACCTTAAGAAATATGAAATACATGTCATATTAGAAAAATAAATAAAAATTATTAAGCACAAATATCTCTCTCTATATTTTAATATCTCATTTTAACACATTTGTTGTCGACATTATTAATATTATTATTTCATAGCGTCACTTATTTTAAACATTTATTTTGAAACAAGACTCATTTAATTTACGTGTCTAAACAAGACTCATTATATTTCCTTTTAATTATGACTATTAATTGTAGATATGTCCTATTCAAAATTTTAGATAAAGTCGTGATAAAGTCGTGATATGACACGATCAGATTAAATAAAAAGTACCCTAGCTAAGTGACTGGTTGATCTATAGGCCGCACGCCAATAGATCAATAATCAAGTAATGAAACGCTTGAAATTTAGATACTTGTGTCGCGACTCAGGCGACAACCTAGGCAATGTTTTACTTTTATTAAACCAATATGGCCAGTTTAACCGCTTCAACTGTCGCCTTTCACAATTATTCATTTCATATCAGATATTTGTTTGTCGAGTCTTAGCTCGACAAGCGATGTTTTGTTGTTCTTAACTCTATTACGCATAAGTGGTAGGACGAACTTAATTGAAATTTAGTACACAGATAGAATGTTTTCTGTTATAATTCATGATATTTTATATCTCCCAAAAAGCGTTTCTGTGCAATTTGCAAGAAACCTGAATCAATATCGGTATCAAGAGTAATCTCGAAAAGAGAGAGACGCAGGGTTGAAATGGAGAACATCACCGAATCAGAACTCATTGTGAAATCTGGACTTAAATCTAAAACAGATTTGAGATTGGAATCAACAACATCAAGATTATCGATATAGAAAACAACAAATAAGTTACACATCCACGGCGGTGCTGCAGACAAAAGCAAGGAATCTGTATTATTAACTACGTATTTGAATGTTGTAAAAAGTCATATAAAATAAAAAATAAATCTAAACTCGATTACGAAAAAATTGCACTCTATAATGTAAGAGACAAGAACATATTATATATTTTTGTCTGTAATTCTAATCTACAAACAATTCAATATTTTTCATATAAGTAGACACAACTTAAATATACATTTTAATGTAATACATAGACATAACGATGTTTAGAGGATAGCTGTGTAATATAGTAAATAAATGTAGCAAAAACAAGAAGATATTTTATATTGTGCAAACATAAGACATTTTTTATGTTTCATAACTTTCAGAGTGCGATTTTATCGTAGTTGGGTTTATATTTCTTAGAAAATGTGTGTAGTGCCACTTTATATTTTATTTAGTCTAGGTTTTATTGACGTGACAACGTCCTATAAATTGGTTTGCCGGGTGACACTTCAAGAACTGTACACGTCCGCTCACGCTATGCGCTCACAATGAGAGCGAGGAGAGGCACGTCCTCCACTCTCGGGCATGGTTAGCCCGCCTAAGAGCGAGAGAGACAGACATAAAAAGTGAAAGGCACGCGTCCCTTCCACTCACAGATAGGAACAAGTTAAGTTGTAGTAAACGCTGTTTCCATTATACGCAAATGTATTGCAAGTTATTGTATGTATATTTGTATATAAATAGTATGGTGTAAAGGTAAAAATAAAATTTTGTTAATATGAAATTCAGTGAGATTCTTTGTATAAATTAATGTTTTAAATATAATTCTTTGTATAAATAAATGTTTTAAATTGTTACTATTATTTCATCCTTCTTCCTACTATACGAATGAATATTCACATTAAAATGATTTTACCACTCAAAGTCGTTGTCACTGTAAACTTTCGCCCGTATACCGACTTCTTTACAGGCAACCAATTTTTTTATTATAGTATAACATATTAATTTTGTATGACGTCACGCAGCCTATAATCCAGTGGACGACAATATGCTTCTAGCGATACTTCCATTTGTCAAATTATAGTAAATAGTTCAGAAGTTATGCGCAACAGATAAACATACAAAATACATCGAAAACTACATACAAGCTAAAATCAGAACACTCCTTTAGCTTGCTAGGTAAAGGCATTATAGGCTAATCTATTACATATATCTACCTAAAGTCTACACGGACGAAGTCACGGACACCAACTAGTTAATGATAATGTGTGACATTCTAAAGTAGACTCAAATTCACATAATCTTTGATGTGAAAACAAATAAAAAGCCCAAGTGTCGGACTACGCAGAGATTAAGATTCTGTGTGTTGACCGAAACGAATATAAGCATTAGTTTCACAGTTTCAATAAGAGACGTCGATACAAAGTCCATATTGTTTTATAAAAAGGTATGGATATTGTGATTTTTTTTTCTGGACACACATCTATATTAGAACTAGTTGTCCTGCCTCCGTTTTTATTTATAAATTCTATGGCGTTTATTTGGAATCAGAATTGAGTAGCCTAAACCATTCTATAAATCATTCCGCATCGAATGGTCCCAGTCCCATGTCTATACGTTTAGTGGTTTTACGTGATTGATGAACAAAGACAACCTATTTTCATTATATATGTATAGACTAAAAATAACCTATAACATACGTATGTAAATTTTTCCTTGAATAATATAACTTCTTATTAGTGACAAAATTCGGAAATGAAAATTTCTTAAATTCAAATTTACAAACCAAACCTTGTCAAACTATTAGCATAGATAAATTACGACCAAACGCTTCTTTTGTTTTAAAACAAATAACAATAGGTTAAATAACATTTACGTAACCTATTAATCATGAAAACAACAAAATGTCATCATATATACACGCACGCCCTCACGATCATCTACACATGCACCTATATAAAAGAAATTAATAATGATAAAGCAATACAAAAATAATGATTTTAATAGTATATGGTGTATCGAAATCACATATTGCAATTTTCATCACGATCGGACAAACCATTCTCAAATTATATAAAACACACAAATAGACAGACATTCAGTAGCCTGCTGTTTGGTGAACTCACGCTTACTCGTATACCCATTTTAATCACCATTAGTAAACCACATCTTATTCACAGCAATATACAGACAGAAAAGCGCCAGCTTATCGTTTGTGCTGTAATCGCATGTTTTACTTATGTAATTTTTCATCATATCTTAAGTTATAAAAGAACATACAGACAGACAGACAGACAGATAAACAGTAACCTGTCGATTACGAAATCAGGTAAGTTATTACTGTACCACCTCTCACGATTGGTCAGAGGTTCTGTTACAAAAGAACATACCAAAGAGACAGACGGTAGTAACATGGAGTTATGAACTACCGGCGTCCCTACGAGATGACATTTTCATAACTCTATGGGTATTAGCCTGTCATTCAGCAATTGCGTGTTCTTATCGTATATTTTATATACATCATATTTCATCACAGTCGTTCAAAACGTTCTTAAGTTATAAAAACATGGAGACAGACGGACGACAGACAGTAGCCTATTATTTTCACAATCAAATTTGTTACTGTATACCAAGTTTCATCACGATCGGTCAAACTGTTCTTAAGTTTAAAAGATAATAGCTCAGACAAATTAAAAAATGAATACATATTAGATAAATGAATACACTTTTTGTACTTATTATTTTATAGCGTGACATAAATATCAGATCAACATTGAACAATAAATCCACCACCATACATATCTCTGTATGTTGCAATCAGACAATTTGGGCTCAGTGAAGGATTAGACGAAAATATATATATGAATAGCATTTGTTCTAAAATTCATTTCACTTTGTTTCATACTATAAAATATGTTTTACAATATTTATATAAAAAATATGGTCCACTTTAAGTCATGTAGAACCCTAAAACGTCCTGAAGTATGTCATATAAAAAAATATATGTTAATCTAAGGTTTGAGGACATGTCCCTAAAGTATGCGTTACATTGTAAAGTCCTCAAACTATATGTTGAAGATCGTTCATATATGTTGAAATGTAAGAATATATACAAAAATCTAGGTCGGTTGGATCTGTCACTGTAGGCTATCAGTTAAACCCAAAACAAAATGTGGTCCCAAAGCATGCGTTTGACATATATATAATTGTTTATGTATTAAAGCGTATGTAAAAGCAAAATAAAACACAATACGACCGCGCGAGAGCCGAGCACTCATGAGCGTCAGCTGAATTAATGACTTCACAGAAACGGAAAATACAATCGAGTCAGAATAATGATAACGGGGATGAGAAAACAGGAAGAGAACAGGTTGGCAAGGAGGCTCAGTCCTATTGTCCTTTACAAAAATTAAAGAATAAAAACATTTTTGAAAAACAAGCTTTTATAATTCTTTTAATAAAATGAACTAAAAAGTTAAAAATAAATTAACTCTAATAAGAAATATAACACTTTATAAGTTCATCGTAACCTTTGACGATAATTGCTTCTTCGTCTACGACAAAATAATTCCATATCGTACATAATTATATATTTTTAACACTACAGCAATATCAAGAGGAAAAGAAGGTGCTAAATGTACTTAATTATACCATAAAATGTCGTTTAATTATGTAGTTTCTATGTACACCTTCCAGCTCCATCATCAGATCAGCTCTGTGTCATAATAATATTGCATTGTCATCCGATTTATATATATGTGCATGCGAAATTTCCGCTCAATCGGAAACCGGGAAGTGGATCAAATTTAACTTGTAAGATTTGATTACAGACAGATAGAGAGACAACGGTACAGGTGAAACTAAATAAAAGCTAGTAAAAGCCTGCATGACAGAGTTGTTGCGCCGTCGCCGTCGGCGCTGAAGTCGCGTACGACAGCAGGCCGCCTTTGCGTTGCTTGCAGAAATCGCGCAAAATTTTATAAGAAAACGAGTTCATTGGACCTGTGTAATCGATATTTTAAATTCGCACAGAGATATGAAAACGCTATTTAATGAGGCGAGCGGCCAAACCAAAAATCAAAATCGATAACAAAATCATTCGAGAAATATGAGTACGAGGATTTCGGCGTCAAGTCGCCTCTGAGGTTTCACATCGTGCATAGGTCTCGAACCGTAAAGCCTTAATGATGATAAGCAAAAGGGTAAGCGACAAGCAACGAAAGCATCGCAAGCAGCGTAATCTAAGATCACCGGAAGACACTTACGCACTCCGACAAACAACAACTGTGACCTTACGCTGTTCATCACACCGGACCGCACCGACCGACTGATAGAAATATCGAAACACGATGTCGATGAGCACGGCCACCTGGCGCGGGAGCCGGAAATACGTGTGTCATCAGGTTGCACCCGAACCCGAGTTCCATCGTGCGAAAGAGGTCGGCTAATGTTGAAAACTTGTTGTTAGAGCAGGATAGATAATGGGACGCGGTCAGTTGTCTGCCTGAAAAGCGCCCGAAAGGCAGATCAGGCGATCGTAATGCTCGCGCTCTAACTTTGGAAAAATCACACAACGCAAAACAATACTAAGGATATACCAAATTTTATAAATTAGGCGACATCGGTGAATAGAGTGATATTATATTATTTTCAGTAAGATTATCTCATAATTCATGCCTTAAATCAGAGCGTACGTATACTTCTACTGTCGAATTGAAAATCTCGTCTACACTAGGCGTGACCACGATAATTAAAAACTAATAAACTTTTAAACTTAATTTTTTTCAACCTCACTGATCGATCGGGAATAACTGTATTGAAAATCACAGCTTGATATAAACCGATTAGCTGTAATTGAATTTTTTTACTGGCACTCATTCATGTTTTGATCCGCCATTTCGCTTAAATATTTAAAATAGAGGTTGAGATTGAGCGTCGTTCAGTATCGAAATATTTTTCCATATTTTGTCCCCAAATTTTTGTAAATTATATCAAATTTAGCTGCTACATTTCTCCTGATGACACAATTTTTCACGTCCCATTAATGTCATACATTTTAATCAGTCTAGTAAATTCTAACTATAACATTAAGTGAAAAGTTAATAAGTACATGCGAGCTGATCGAAAAGCCGCAAAACATTAAAAAGTGACATACTAGCATACTACACCATGATTTTTCCGAATGCATGGTTAGTTTTTTCTCTCTCTTTTCTAATTAGATCTTTCCTGACTTAAAGACAGTCTGTTACTGTCGGATGACGTATTGACAGAAATTTAATGAATTTTTTTATATTTACCAACGTGTCTCGACTGAAATTACGTAATTTTATTGGTAATATTCTGTTTTACTTGAAGCAGTTTTATTTTTTTGCATTACGATGTCTAATGAATACGAAATCACCTAGCCTTTTTAGATTCGAGTTTACTAAAACTATTTGAAAATCAAAATATAAAGGTGGATTTTATGGTGAAAAGCTCATGTTATCATAAACCTCTAATTTAAATAACATACGTATGATACGAGCGCTCAAGGTATGCACATTTGGATTTACCAATTTTTGTAAATATATATTTCGTATCTACGATTTAATTTTGCTCCATTATTTTAGTTATAGCGTAAGTCAAGAGGTAATTACGAGCGTTGCTCGATTTATAGATATTTCGAGAACTGCCATGAATGTCCTATATATATTTCAATAAAATACAATATTAGTAAACAAAGATTGTAACGAACGCTATTTTCTGATTTTAACAAAATTGTTTTACTGCATAAGAAAAAGGAACTCATTTTTTATTCATCTCATATTTTCTTATCAGATTCTACCACATATTCAAATTTTTATTAAAACTTTATATTGTAGACCTGTGTTGATGTTTTCGATTCGCACGCGAGTCACGAAAACACTTAGTAATGCAAGTCGACACGGGAGGCGGGCGGACTAAGCCAAAAATCAAAATCGATATCAAAATCATTCGAGAAATATACGTACGAGGACTTCGAGCGCTTCGGCGCGTCGGCGTCGAATCGCTCTGAGGTTACACTGAACTGTAAAGCGTTAGTGTTGATAAACAAAAATCGAAAAAGATAACTTTACGCCGATGAGCACGGCCACCTGTTAGAGGCATCGGAAGTAGGTCCGTTATCAAAGTTGCATACGACTTTGTCGCGCTGAAAAAAGGACGGCTAATGTTGAAAACCGGTTGTTAGAGCAGGATAGACAATGGAAAAGCCTGCAAATCGCCGCTCGCCCGGCATTAAACGCATAACGCTCGCGCTCTAACTTCGTGCAATGGTAAAACAAAATTATGCGTATACCGAAATAAAATCGGGGAATATAATCCTTGTACTATATTTATGGAACGATATTTACGCTGACAATTGAGAGTTCTATATCTAGAAATATTTATATACAAACAATCTCCTGTATTCTAATAAAACTCAATGTAGGGTAGATAAAGATTTTATAAACACTGTGTATCCTAGTTTCAAATAAATTGTGATACGATATAAGAAAATTCTTACCAGATACTACGACATACACAGCTGAGTAATTGATATTTTTAATTCGTATGCGACATGAAAGCATTCCGTAATCATATTACGTCGACGAGGGAGGTGGGCGGACTAAGCCTCCAAAATCAAAATCAATAGGAAAATTGTTTAAGAAATATACGTACGAGTGTTGCCCTCGGCATCAAAGTCGCGTGTCGTCGTTCCAGCGCGACATCGTGTTGTAATCCTCGAAACTGTAAAGCGTCAATTATGATCAGCAATAATCATTAAGCGATAATCGGCGTAATTCAAATCAGGTCAAAGCCACTTACGCACCAAATGAACAGCTCAACCTAACGGGGTTCACCGGACAAGATCACACGACCGACTGAAGACGACGCCGATAAACATGGCCACCAACCGGAAGCACGCGTGTCATCAGGTCATTCACCAGCCAGCCTTGAGCGTGCTGAAAGAGGACAGCCAATGCCGAAAACCCGGTTGAGTAGGATAGACAATCGAACGCGTACAGTTGTTCGCCTGCGAGTCGCCATACAGCGGCCAATCGCAACGTTCGAGCTCTAACTTCCGGAAAAATCATAGTGCAAAACGATATTACGTACATGCTGCTTAACAAATTAAGTGACATAGGTGAATAAAATTATTACCATTTTCAATCAAATCACTCAAACAGGGCTGCCAATCGCCGCCCGCGCAACGGCCATTGTTACCATATAATAGGTTAATATTGACAGATCGATAATGTACAATTACTTTTTCAAAAAAAATAAATAAATTAGTTTCTACATAGTCATAATAGATGGTACTCGATACTATTAAAAAAATTGACTCTTCTTTAATCTATCTTAGAATTTTAAATCATCTTCTTGTTCATTGTTTGGCATTTTTAATATAGATTATCAAAAAGAACGTAATCTTTATAGATTTTCTCATGTTTAACGAATTAGAAATACGACGTTTCTTATCCGAGTAAAGAACGGACTAAACCGAATTACTCTATATTTTTGCCTTTAATTCAGGTAATTTTAATGAGTTCTAAATTTATAATAGTTGTCTATTGCCAAATAATTCCTCAATATTATTAAATCACATTATGTTGACATTTAATTTGCCCACTTTGCTTCGGCTACTTAGTACGGCGGGCGCAATCATATAAAATCGTAGATATTTGATTAATGTAGTAGGAGACCGAGAAATTGCAATATTCTTAATAAAATTTTAGGCGTTGCTAGCACTTCCTAGTTTTGAATAGCGAAAACAAACGTTGTTAGTACAGCTACGACATAATAGGTGACGCTAGTATAGCGCTTAACCAATGATGTTGATGATATCGATAAATAATATTTTATTATTTGTTTTATAATAGAAAATTCAAAAAGGTGGCAATTAAGGAAATATTCTATTCCTCCCAAGGGCTTAACAACGCAAGGTACGTCCTCTGGGATTGCGAATGTCCGTGGGTAGCAATGCGCTAATACTCTGTTGTCGTGTGTGCTCGTTTGCCCTCGGAATCTGATTTAAATATATATTAAGAAATACTTTTGGAAAAATTTATTCTCAACGATATTTTGCAGAAATTATTTGATTTTGTGTGTTTATGTGATCAGATTTTCTTTGTCGCTTGAATTATTTAAAACATTAGAAATTAAGTCTTTTGGATTTTATTTTGGTAACGATATCTCTTCAAGAAACCAACCCAATTTTAAGCAGTTTATGGCAATCAATCCAACTTTTGGTAAAAGCGCTGATTAGATTTTAATATCGGTCGGCGTAGTATCCTAAAACTTAATTTAAAAAATTCTAAACATTTCACTCATGTCATTTCTCAAAATCTACTTGGCTCAAATTTCCAGCACGTCTGAGTTGAGTAGACGCCTCCTACTGCAAACAGTATTGCGATCAGTTAGTCTATTTAAAAGTTTCGAAGTTCCACACACTCATTTTGTGTGTTTGTGTGATTTGAAAATGGTCTAAATAGATTTCTAATATCCTATAACGTGAATATTAGATGAAAACTCGATTTTCAAGAATTATACTGTAAACAATAACAAGCTAATTTTGAATAGTTTTCATTTTTCATAGCGAAGTTAAAATACAAAGACAAACAATAATAAGAATACAAGTTTAACGATAATACTAATCGATAAATAAGTGCTGCACAAATAAGAAAAATTAATAATAAAATCTACTAAATCACAGAGGGCGCACATTTTAATGTCAGCAGCTGAATCATTTCACTGGACATAATTATATTCTATTGATAGAATAAATAAAAACGGTTACCAAAATAAAATGCATAACTTTTAGTCCTTTATTTTAGAAACAAATGATATCTCATGTTCGCGCTTAGTGGTATCAAAATTGAAAGATTGAGCAATCACTGAGTGATTGAGTAATATTTTGTATATATAACTCTTTACACATTATTAATTTCTTTCTTTCGTCTGTTCATCTAAAAATAAATCTAGATGGATACTTTGGAATATTTAGTCGCATCCAGTAGAATACCAGTTGCTGCACTGAGAAAATGTCATTTTGTTGGAAAGAAAAGTATTAGTTTAGCCCATTGTTAAAATGGTATACTGTTCAATTGATAGTAATCTTTAAGGAATATCTAGACTACCCATAATTTTACAAGTTTCACATGACAAATAAAGGTACAATATTAGTCACAGTCATGATATTATATATTTATCGTCAAGAGTTTGATGATGTATAAGGAAGTAACGTTAACATGCTTTGATATGTTCACATTAAAATAATGATGTCACAATTGAATAAGGAGTAATGAAGAAGATACGGGAATTACTAATATATTTATTGGAGAAGAACAGCGACAAGATTTTATGGTGATTAACATTATAGGCAGAGTAAAATGTTTAAATCCGTCGTGATACATCACAAAGTCATTTCGATGTTTCTCTTATTTGTAAACGTACCATTCCATAACACAAAACGTCACCTCAAAATAACACCTTATTCATAATAAAATATGAAAGTTTATAATAAAATTATTTCATGAAATTACTATTATTTTTTATCTATACATGCCATATACCAAAATTATTTTAGTGCTTATATTGAAATTAACATAACATTCCCTTTAAATTATTAGTAAATAAATTTTCTAGAAAATTTATCATGACGTAATGTCTTGGTATTGGTAAATAATTAAAATATATTTTGCTTTCCTGTTGATCTAATAGGAAAACATACATTACTTCACGTCACTTGCTGTACGTACCAATCAAAAAGCAAGATACATTTAGAAACGGCGCCTGATTGGTTTGAGTCGCGTCAGTGCTGTCGTTGAATCTAATTTACTTTATCAACGTTTTATTAATTCGAAATAGGTCGTTATTTGGTGGTATTCATTACCTGGGCTATAGTATTATATACGTTCTTAATACTTGGTTATTTTATATGCAAAATGGATCAATACACGAGTGATTTGCTAATAAAATGGGGGTTACTCGAGTACGTCAGTGTATTTGCTGGTAAGTTTTGATTTATCCTTTTTAATGTTATTAATACCTACGTAATTGTGTCACTTGTCAGCTTAGGTAAAATGCTTACATAACTTTCTATTAAGTTGCGTGATTCTAGAGGATTCAGTATGCCTCTCACATTCAATGTTTTAATTGTTACCCACTTTTTTTATTGTGTTTACGTATCTAAACAGCATTTTTTATTTAATCTATAGCCGCTCGCATAGATTCTATGACATTGGAAATGTTAGAGCCAAATGATGTGGCTCAACTAATAAATCCAATTGGAGACCAATTACGCTTTAAAGCTAATTTAGAAGTTTGGAAAAAAGAAATGGTGGTAGCAGGTCAAAACAGGGTTTGTGTCTGTTCGATCTAATAGATTTTGAGTTCAAAATAATTACGCTTTGTTGCAATATTCATTTACACTATTATGTAAATAATTCACAAGGCTGTTGTGAATTATTTACATAATAACCTGTTGAAAACATCCAATAGATTCCAATAAGAAATGTTTGTATTGAGACCTAATGTGCTTTTGTCGCTACTAATCCATATCCACATAAAACTTTCGAAGGAAAGAAACGAAAAGTTTAATGCAACTTATGTCTACAGTTCCTATCTGGATTTACATATAAAATACATTATTTTTTCCGATTGTGGAATTGTTATTTAAAAGCATTAAAACATTTTCTATTTCGTATTAGGAAATCCACATTGTTTTTGTGTCCACGTGGACTTATGATAAGAACAAATATAAACCTACAGGTATGGCGCTGATAGGATCCAACCAATCTCATTAAGTCCAATAAAGAAACCTCGCTATGATGGATTCACATATAGATTCCTAATTTAACTCTATCTGGAATTTTTTTCTTCCAGATAGATTACATACAAGCCATTACAGATTCTATTGTTGCGTATGGGAGTGTATTGGATGTTTTCAACAGGGCTTACATGCTTGTGACTGTATAAATGTAGTTGGAATTTTATAAACAATGTTCTATTTTCTTTCTTTAGAATGTAACTGCGGATGTTAATGAAACACCATTAGATTCAAGCTTTATGGGAAGATTATTAAGAGATTTAGACAATCCTTCTGAGAACTGTTCTCCTTCAACTTCAATTCAAAGAGATTCTAGTTTGGCACCCGAGAGTGATAACATTGAGAATGAGGTAAGCATATGAAAGTGATTGACATATATTAAAACTCTTTGTGATCCTAAATTACTGAACTTGTTATTTTAATGCTTTTTACTAAAAGTTTTTCCTGAGCTTTCCTGCCATAAAAAAAGCACCTAAAAAAAATGGAGCATATTTTTATCTGGAGTTCATTTATTTATACTTTCAATAACATTCTAAAGGATTAAATAGGCCTAAATGCTACTAAAATGTTATTGTTTTAAGCACTAAAATTATTAGTTAAATACAGAATAATTAATTTTCACTTGTCTGAACTAGGCATATTCTGTGTATGGTTTCATACATAATTTTCAACTTCATTAATAAACAATGGGCAATGAATGATTGTCTTATGTAAAAATTCTCAATTATAGTAAAGTAGTATTAAATATATATATTTAATATTCCTATTAAATATATATACATATTATGTATGTATATGTGTGTGTTTGTATGTGTGTGTTTGTGTGTGTGTGTGTGTGTAAAAATGTATAAACAAAATCATTTTAAATAAGAACTGGTTAATATTTAGGTATTATTTGAAATTATTGAATAATGGTTTACTAAAATTTTATGTTTTAGGTGATACTTATATTGCAAAAACTTTAGAAGGCAGGGCTATATTAGCAAAGGTCAGCACAACAATGGCTTACTAAATTTAGAATTAAGAAAAGAACTTGCAAATTTAATTATTCGGGACAAGTTACAAGCTGACCCCAATAAGTTGCTTTCAGGTCCATCCTTATTGAAAATTTCTCACCAAATAGCTACGATATTCCCTCAGGAATCACCAGTGCATTTCTATGCACCTTATCTAAGGGCAACAGAATTTCAGACCAAACGAAATACTTCTGGAATTTTATATAATGCCTATAGCACAAGAAAAAGACACCTCAGATCACTAGGAGCATTACCTGCATCAAAGCGATCAACTAGCAGACGACAATCCACAAATTCAGATACAAAACGTACCATTCCTTCTGGAATTATATTTGAAGGTGGTGAATAAATATCATTTTAAAATCAATTAATCATTATTTTAGTGTAAATATTTAATTATTGACTAAAATAAATATTATTTGTAGAGCATTCTACAGTGGAGGTAGCAGAATTGCTTAAAAATTTGGAACATCCTGACCCTGGACCCTGGCAGACAATTGAACAGACTTGGACTTCAACACTGCACGGATACATTTTTGTACCAAGAAAAGGTACTTTAGCAGACTACCTTAATCGATTCCCAATTTTGAAGTCTTCCGGATATCATCTCCTCCAAGATTTTCAGAAATTATACCCTGAAAAATGTGATGGGATGACAGTTTTTCAAATAGTACCAAAAGAATAATAGAGCTGGCCATATCAAAAGTTAAACAAACTAAAGACATATATCTTAAAAGGACTATTGAAGATTATATTGGATCCATTGATGGTAATAACATTTCATATAACAATATTAGTATATTTCAATTGAGGATATTCAAACACTATATGTATAGCTACTCAATAGTTAAAAACAATCTGAAGTATAATCTCTATTAGTATTTTATCCATTGTCATTTGGTGTATGGAGGTAAGACTTTGATTTCGACTAGAGATATTTTGAGTTCACACAC
This sequence comes from Eumeta japonica, assembly GCA_005406025.1. Taxonomy (NCBI): domain Eukaryota; kingdom Metazoa; phylum Arthropoda; class Insecta; order Lepidoptera; family Psychidae; genus Eumeta; species Eumeta japonica. Next base: position 17,979 of record BGZK01002081.1, read on the forward strand.
TGGAGGAGCAAAATATAACATGTAAATGACTAGTTATCTGCTATTCTTAGCTCGAGATAAGTTTAATGAGTAACAACAACAGGTGCTTGTGGCATGCTCAAAATGTTTTTGATGAAATTACTAAATGTAGTATACATATATGAAAACCTTTGGTAACACTTTTAAGGATGTTTATTTTGTTATTTATGAATTTACAATCTATGAATTAATATTATTTATCCCTTTTCATTATATATATTTTTTATAATAAAATTTAAATTATGATATAGTTTTACTAAAAGCGTTGCAATAATTTTATTATAAAGAACAGTTTTAATAATGAATTGAAAACCAATTTTCACACCCTGACTCTTGTTTTTCCCCGCGTGCCAATTTTACGTCACTGCGACACTTTCATGACTAACTTCCTAACTTCACAGTGGCAAAGTTTCGTGCGTTATACTGTACATCCATTGAAAATATGAAACTCTTACAGAATCCTCATGTCTTCTGTCTGGCCATCTACTTTTTACAGTAAAATTTCTGTGAATCCAGTTGATGACATAAAAACTAAGTTTTTCTATTTATCTCCAAAATTGTGGGAGATTTAAAAAAAAACCCAAATGTTTAGTCTTGTAGGGAATGGAATAGCATGAAGTCTATTTCATGCAAATTTCACTCACATTGAACTAGTTTTTTTTACAATAAATTCATGGTGTAACTATAATATCTATATATTTTACAAATAACTTGTTCCAGCTAACAAAGAAGAATCTGAACTAAATGTCAGTCTACTACTGCTGCCCTTTATAATTAATATAAGTCCAGTACGACGTAAAGACTCTTGGAAGGCATCTCGAAGTGAAGTTAGGGATGGATTCATAACTCATGTGCCGACTGATAGAGAAATTCTTGTTGCATTAGCTGAGCGTCGCGAAAACTTGCCAAGGTTGGAGCAACATTGCAGCCATTAGTTATTTATTGTGGAGAGTCCATTCAAAAATTACAAAGTATATGTGGTATGCGAAAATACTTTGTACGAGTTTCCTTCACTTTCAAAGGGAGTCGATGGTGCTTTTAAAATATTTCATTCCACTGCAACTGAATATCCTAAAGAATCTTATGATATATGGATATTATTACAATTAGCCTTTTATGATATACAAACTGACTTTGTCCTACAGCAGCTGTAAAACAACTTATGGTTGATCTTCACTTTAAGGAAAAAGTAAAGTAATGTTTAAAAATATGTTTAGATATTGGATTACAATATAACTGCTCTTTTGTTAAATAAGTTCAAGTAACTATTTATGATGTTAACTTGTTATGTTTGTAAGAAATTGGAGAATGTAAAAAGCTTTTATATCATATAAGAAAACTTGTCTGCGGTACTCTGTCCTTGCACTGGGCTATAGATGTGGTGAAGTAGGATGCTTTCAGTGATATAAATTCATTCAGGCGCCATGTTAAAACACATCTTTTGCTATTAAAAGTTACCACAGAAAATAAACAAATTATTGCTAAAGAGCATACTGATATGAAATCTAAAATTGTTAAGAAAAATTTGCATATTGGTACCTCCAATGTTGATGAAACACTCCTTCATCAAACATCTTTGTAGCTTCACTTTACAAAATCCAATTATACCACGTTCGACAGTTCAAATTGTAATTCAAGAAATGCAAAAGTTTCACATTAGTTTATCAGAGACTCTAAGACAAAAGTTTCAATCACATTTTTCTAATGAAAACTTTACAGATGATATAAGTGTTGGTGTTGATGACATGTTATCCTTACTAAACAATTCTATGAGTCCTTTTCGATCTGAATTTAAACGATTACAATATTTTACAACTCTGGGTACTTATATTCCTCCAATTGAAACTATTATAGGTCATCGTAGACACAAGATTACAACATAATCAATGTGCATTACGTACTCGACCATGTATCATGCAATTATTCCTTTATCATTAGTTTTACAGTTTTTTTTCATTGAAGCAGTTTGGTTGGAGACAACAAATTATTTGAAATATTTAAGTAATAATTCTAAGTTAGTGAAGAAAACCCAAATATTAAATTGGCTATAGAAAATGTAATTCAAGGTTCAGTTTGGCAAAAAATTACACATCACACGTAGTTCATAATAATCCCATTACATTACCTATAGTTATTTTTATGATGAATTCGAGGCAGGTAATGCTTTAGGTAGTCACGTAGGAATACACAAACTCGGCGGAATTTATGTATCACTTCCAGCATTGCCACATTTATTTTCACTATTAAGTATTTTTTTGTTGGCTATCTGTCATTCTTCCGATAAAAGTAAATTTGGAAATAAAGCCATTTTACACCAGTTATCGAACAATTGAATTCTTACAAAATACTGGAATAAAGGTTAATAATAAATTTTTTGATGGTACTGTTAAATTTAAAGTTGTTGCAATTACAGGAGACAATTTAGGACTTAACTCGATTTTAGGTTTTACTGAAAGTTTTCAGCAAATTTTTGCTGTAGGATTTGTAATGCTAATAAGTCTGACTTAAAAACAATGACATTTGAAAATATTTCTTTGTTACGAGATATGAATTCATATAGAGAGCAAATCCTACAAAATGATTTGTCTAGGACAGGAATCAGAGAAGAATGTTGCTGGTTTGCTTTAAAGGAGTTTGATTTATTTGAAAACGTGGCAGTGGACCTTATGCATGACCTTTTGAAGGAGTTGCCCGATATACTATGACATATGTCATCAATCACTTCATTGACATTAAACTCTTAAATTCACATATTTTGCAAGAGAAATTGGCTTCATTCGATTATGGTCCAGATGCAAGTTCAAAACCATGTAATTGTATCATTATTGAAGTTTCGAGAGTCAAAATAAAACCTCAGCAGCAGAAATGCTTACTTTAATTCGCTATTTTGGGCTTCGTAGGATCTTACATTCCTATTGGACATGAAGTTTGGCATTTATATCTTAGCTTACGCACAATTGTTGATAGATTGCTTAGTCATAGAATATACAGTGATACGATAGAACAAATGAAGTGGATGATATCTGAATTTAATCAATTGTATTGTAAACTAACTGGTGAACCTCTTAAACCTAAATTTCACTTTTAATCCATTACCCAGTTATGCTAATGAAATTTGGACCTCTATGCCATTTGTGGACTATGCGGTTTGAAGCTAAACATAGAATATTAAAATAGCTGCGAGAGCATCTTGTAGTAAAATAAATATTTGTAAAACTATTGCCATAAAAATCAATTGATATTGAATGATTTATTTTGAAACAAACTATAAGTTTCCAAATGGAATGTGGTAAAAAACGGTTTTAGATCAGGCTACTGTTGATAAATTTCATGTAGGTTATAATGTATTTGCCAAATATTCTGTCACCTGGGTGAAGTTAAAGGTGTTGTATGGAGGTTAAATAATGTGTTTACAATAGATATTGGTGAAGATACACTTTTACCAGTGTTTGGTTTAATTGATACAATATTGATTACTGAAACAGGAGGTCTACCCATTGCTTATTACTTAACTCGTTGTCCTTTGATACGCATCATCATGCTTGTGAGGTTGTCAGAACTCGCCAACTTCAATGTGTTTCACATAAAGACGCTATCGCCCTTACCCAAACACATTAACCATAATGAGAAATTGCACTTTATATGTGACAATTAGATATTCAGTAGATTAACTAGTTTTGTGTGATGGGGTGGGTCATTATTTAGGGAAGATATTACAATGATAAATATGTTTAAGTATTTTAAGTTATTAGAATAGTGATAGTTATTACTTCTCTTTTATTGTCTTCAACTCATTTGAATGTCTTTAATTCATTTGAATTTCTAGAATTCAATTTCTATTTAATAGCCAAATGTTGTAATTTTTAAAATTGTAAAGATTTAGTAATCTATAATGGCTAGTCTAAGATAATATAAATGTCAATGTTCTTAATTAGATTAGGTAACTTGGTTGGTTTGATAAAATTTAATTAGTTAATTTTATAGATTACTGCCTTTGATAGATGTCCTATTGTTTACATAAAACTTTTGATTTCCAATTAAAGAGTAAGTTCCTACTTAAATTTTTGAGACTAAAGTACATACTGAGAACACAAAGTCTTTCAAATAAGACTTAAAGAATTATTTAATTGGCTTTCAATAATAGTTCTGTTAGTTATTATATATTGAAATACTTAATATAGTAGAATTATTTGTAAGGCTATGAATATTGCAAATTGAAAATGTTTGTGTTGTAATTAATATATTGTACCTATGTTATCTAGTATAATAAAACAATAAATAAATAATGAATGTCTTATTTTATATACACTGACCTACTCAAGAGATTTCAATTTACTGTGGAAATTTTATGCAGATTAATGAAATAGTTATCTTATTACCTTTGGTCACAAAATTAATATGGAAAGGATGAATGAAAATAGACTGACAGTAAGAAGTCATACATATTTTAATTAAATTATGATTACAATTACAATTTTGTGATGATTTTTAAGAACATAGTTGAAAATTGCTAAATATTTAATTGTACATCAATTTTTCTTATGTGGAAAAACCTTATACTAAGTATTGTTCCATGGCTATTTATTGTGAAAAGTAATTATTTTGAAGAAAGGTAGAAATGCAGCATATTAACATAATAAGTTTGTTTGTATTTTCTACCTTTCACTATAGTTAAAGATGGTACAATACTTATTTTAAGGTTTTTCATTTATGAAAATTGGTGTATAATTAAATATATAGCAAATATAGCTATGTTCTTAAAATCATCATAAATACTCTTTAAACAATCAAAGTAATTAAAATGTACCATTAAATTCCAGATGAGGTTTCACTACTGTCATGATGAAATATCATGATAGATAAAAATTATAATAGTTGAGCTAAAGATAAAATATTGTTCTAAGAAGTTGACTTGCTAGGAAAACAGATATTTTCCAGAGTAAAGTCACGAAAATATTACAAACGAGCAAGAGAATATATCAGTAAAGTAAAGATAAATTAACAGGACAGCTGTGCATTTTATGAGAATCGTATTATTCGTCGGCGCAGTTGTCACGATAAAATATCGAGAATATCTCAATTGCTTTAGTGGTTCATCGCGAGTAATAATTCTTAAGTTTACCGATAAACTATCGTGTCCGCCGGTTATTGATGACGTCACACATCATAATTGAAACAGGACGCGGAACAATATTCTATCGTGACGACTTTCCTAATAATTCATTCGTAAGAACGCCGAGTCGTTTTTAAAAGGAATACGATGTATTTATTCGTATTTCTGATTAAAAATCTGGGCTTTCTCAGTGTGGTATTACCAGTATTATGAATTAAATAGAAAGTTTAATATAAGGTGTGATTCAGTTCCAATCGTTATTATTATTAAAATTTTAACTTTAACTTCGGCAAAAGAAGCCTCGTAATAGTTATCTAATATATATCCAAACGGAATCGGAAATTACTGCAATTGCCTCACATTAGAATATTATAGAAGCTAGATTTGAGTGATGTTAATTTTGACCTTCGTAAATTCCTCTTGTTCCAATGTTCATTTTTAGTATTATTCTTTACTGTGAGATGTTTTCACGTAAAGGAATTTTGCGACATTAAAGATGTTACGCTATATTATTTTAGGTTGCAAAAGTCGTCAAAGAACGTAAAAGAGAAATATTTTTTTCATTAGTAAATCTGTTTCAAATATACTAATTTCGGATTGTTAACATTATTTTATTCAGCTAGGATTCACGAAAGAAGAAAGCGAGTTTGTTGTTTTATTTTAGTGGTTTGCTGTTACATTTTTGGATTATAATTTCCATGTGTTGCGATCATTTACAAATTACTTTACTCATATTTTAAATTATAAATAAGTCTAAGATTTCGTTGCGGATTGCGGTGTTTGAGGAAAAAGCATGTCAGATTTCGGAATTCATCGGTATAATGGTTTAAAATATTTCAATTTCAACACTTCATAAAATATTTTTCTCCAATTTTATTTCTTGTAGAAATCAACAGACTTTCATGCGGTTTACGGAACCGATGAAACTTTCAAAATAGAACTTACAAATTTTTAACGATTGGTAAAGTATTGTTATAAAAAAAAAACATTATTTAGAAACAAATACACAAATATCATTCGGAAATTATTAAAATAGATTTCTAAATTTTAAAATGTTAGGATCTGATAAGAAATCGAGTCCAAAAATCGAGCTGGAGACCGTAATTTTATAGCAGGAAATTATTCTTGTCAGCTTGTTACATAATTTTAAATAAAATATTAATATATCAGTCTGTCACAGTGGATCTATTTTATAATTCGGTAAAGCAATATTAAAATGGTAGCGTTCCAATATTATTTAATATGCTAATACACTTCTCACTAGCTTATTTTCATAAAAAATTGCTATAAATTGCCTGCATGTGACGAAAAATTACTTAAAAGAAATTACTTATCAGAGAGTCATTTTCATACCTATATGTTGATTTGAAGGTCGATTCTGGAAACTTAAGAAATTTTGGAAATGAAATACGGGACGATTAAGCAATTGAAGGTTGTGATTCCAAAATCAGACTTGCGGAATGCGTGTCCTTGGTGACAAGACGCGTCTAAAAGCGAAATTTTGAAATCATTGTTGTTGTATGACAAGAATAACACACAGCTATTCGGAGGGCTAAAGCCTTTCATTGCGTTTGTCAAAGAAGTTTGTTGTGGAGCTTTCATCCAGTTGACTCCTCGAGATAATGGGCAAGTTGGTTTTCTCATGAAGCGATCGTGTACAGTTTTTTCCTATGAATTTTGGTGTCCAATAGACGACACTATATTAACCGTCCGCATTTGACGTCACGGTTTATATTTCATATCGACGATATTTTAAAAATCGGTACAGAGTTCACACTCCAAGAACAATATTGGGGATATTTTGGATTTAGCTCGACTAAGCTATTTTATTATAATTTAAGAGAATTTCTAAAGCACATTGAAAATTATCGCCACCAAATCGTGTTCCAAATTATAATATTGATAGAACGAGTCTCGAAATAAGATAAATTACCCTACCGAAACAGAAGTTCGAGTGTTAAGTTTATAAAACTGATGGTATAACAGGACTGCGAAATTCTATTTTCGGACCGACAGTGGTGATCTGCTGATGTGCTCCAATATGCGTCCGCGCCACACTAAATGAAGAAATAATATATAGCAGAATGGGCCCCTTTGAATAAATAAGTATTGCATGCAGTTGTTTACGTTACTTGTGAACTGTGACTGTTTACAATATTTCAGAGAGAACTATTTTATTTTGTTTACACCGAATTTGCTGCTTATAATTTTATCGAAGATTAGCTTCCGTCCGCGGCTTTTATTCGTGGACATAGAATATTCTTTCATTTTATATATAGATCGATTACGAATCTAATTCCATTCTAGTCCCGATTCTTTGCAATGCCAATTTGTTTTACTGCAGACGTCCAGTTTTTCCGACTTCGATGATTGTTATTGTAATTTTAACTGAAAATACATCTTCAACAAAATTAAAATGGCCTTTAGTGATAGAATTTTCGTAATCGGATCAGCAGTTTCAAACATTATTCGCTACATACAAATTTATAATATTATAAATAACGTGTTGTCAGAATAAAATAAAGACAGATAGACATTTGCCAATCGTCTGTGCAATCACACGGTCTTACTGTATATAAATGTTCATAACCATTGGTTAAACAGTCCTTCATAAAGGGACGTAGACAGACATTGACCTATTATTTGCGCAATCATATTCCTTACTATGCACGAATTTTCATCGTTTAGTCAAACCGATTGTAAGTTAAAAAAAAGACAAACAGACAAACAGAAATTGATAGCGTCGGATTCAAAAAGTCGTAAAACGTATATTGATCACAAAATATGATAGATTTACATAGTTGTATGAAATCATAGATGATACGCAAGGGCGCTTGGGCAGATAGACTCTGAGTCCTTGAACGGACCAGGTCGGGGCCCTCGAGCACAGAGCCAGGATCCTTAGGCATACCGAGTTGGGCTCTTTTACACACAGAGCTTTGGCCTTCGGGTGCATAAAGTTTGGGACCCTTTTATAAAGCTAAATAATACGTGAATGAACATGGAATAAAATTTTATGAACAAGTCAAACGACGATGACGGCATCTCGGCCCCATCGGACCGGGAGCCCTGGCCGTCCCGCGTGTCCTTATAGAAAAGACGGAACTACCCGTGATATATATGGGCTTGTGATGAAATATACCGGAAATTCGGCGTCGCCAGTTATCTTTGGTGATCAGTGCGTTAACATGATAAGTGCAGTTAAATGTATTTGAAGTTCCATAGTGTACTTTTGTACCACAGTATAGTGGAATATGTGTTTATGTTTGCTTGTGTTTATGTTCACTTTTCATTCCGTCTCTGTACTATAATACAAGACTCGATATTACATTATTTTTAGATGATAATCTTTTCAGGGTGTTACTCTAACGCAAGTTGGTCCGATTCATTGCCTGATACCGAACTAATGAGATTAGAAATGGTACTGAAATCAGAATCGGCACTAAAATCGGAACTAGAATCGTTACCCAAAGAGAGCTAGAGAATGAGAACTTGAGTCGGAAACAAAAGTGGAACCAAAATAGAACCGGTATTAAAATGAGATCACAAAAGGAACCGGGAACAGAAGTGATATCAAAACACAACCTATATATGGATCGGAAACGAGAGCAAGTCTGATCGCAAAGATAAAATATTGCTGACGAGAGTCCATGGAATCGTATTCGGTCGTAATCGTAGTCGGAAAGTCCATGGTATTTTATTGTGATGACTCCGTGTAAAAATTTACATGGAGTCGTAGTTTCAACTTTCTGTTTCAATCACTGGACTACCACTGCTGGATAAAGACTACAGTGACGTACGATACCGAACGACCTCAAGCAACAACCTCAATCCACCTAGTGATTGAGGCCATCCACGCTGTGACGTCTTTCGAGATTACCATCTGGTAACAAACCTTCTTCTTCCCAACTTGCCGATTGCTATTTCGCCTTATTCATTCTATAAGTTATTGTAGGTGATTCTGGTTCCTTTAAGCTACTTGTTGGTTTGTTTGGCGACTCTAAAGTTTGTTTATGAGATCAGTCGGGCATCCGTGTACAATCAACGCCAAAACGCACCGTTCGAACAGTTTCGTCTTAAGGCACCGAGATGCATTGGATTTACAAGAGTTTTTTGCATTTTGATCTACCTACCTGATCAGATATGAATTTAATACGTCCACCTGGGACGTTCCAAGTAGATTCTACCAAAAGTTTTAAGTGGAGACTACTCAACTATCACTCTTAATACGTGGATGTTCGACGTAAAGACAGTTCTTCAAAACCGTGTCTGAACACGGTAGGAGGTACCTAGGTCGCTCAGCCTCATTCGCCGACTCTGCTGTTATCACTATATCGTCAACAAATCAAAGGTGGATGATGTATTCGCTATCTGATTTTGATGTTGTATGGAAAGTGTTTAATATTGTTTACATACGATTTAATATTAACAAACAATTATATATATATATATATATATATATATATATATATATATATATATTTATATGTATTATTGTGAATTATATAGTATATATGTTTCCTTGCCCTTTTTTCCTTTTCTTGTTGGTGGGGCGATAGGTGTCGCTTTTGTGCAACTACCGACGAGACGAAAAGTAAATTACAACGTAAGCGACGTGTAAACGCTTGTGCGGAAAAATAATAAAAAAATCTATAGTGCGGTGCCGCGTGTGTGTCCAGAACGCGACAAGGTAAGCCTTTACTCCTAATTATTCCCTTTCCTATGTTATTTATTTTTATAATATATATGCAAGGTTCGGAGGCAGACCGGCATAGTTTTTAAGTTTCGAGGAAACTGCGATACGCGAATTTGAGATTTGTGTTGAGAAAGAACTTGAAATTAACATTTGGTCCATTCGAGCACGGATGCCTTTGGATTTTGTATAATACATATTTATTTTGTATATATAATATTTATTCGTATCAACATTTTAACATTTTTCGTATGTACCCACTAGCGGAAATAACTGTCGGTATACAGATATTTTGCATTTTTATACAAGTTATTATATTTATATAAGCAATACTTTATATACGTAAAATTTCCTAAATCCAACACCTTAAAATATTTTATTTATGTAAATTATTTTTATTATAGTAAAACGATCTACACACATTTAAAAGCGCCATCTATCCATATTTATAGGCGCGATTTACATCTAAATTACACGTTACTTACGAATTTCGAAGTGTACATTATTGTTACAGATTAGGGGTAAAGATATAATGTACATAAATGTATAGGGTTCAAACTTTTCGAAAGAAAATACTTTTATTTTATTATATAAGTATTAATGTAAGATACTTTTCTTTTCTCTTGCTTTTCTAAGTTATTCTATTCTTTGTTTATTATGGCACCGAGAAAGTTAGCCGTGTCATTACTACGTTATAATTTATTAGCGTCTAATTTGGATAAATTGAACGATCTTTCTAAGGTGGCATCTCCCAATGAAGAGGGCGTTCAGAATTTTAAAATAAGATACGCCGATTTAGAAAATATTTATAATGATTTCGTGGAAAACACGTCGAGATTGAATCTTTGTCACACCAGAGGAGTTTGATTCGAAAGCCATCAAAAGAAATACGATTTCTATACCAACCTTTATTACGGTATCAAGCGAAAATACGCAGAACTGGTTCCTGATCAAACTAGTGTCTCTAAGCATTTGGAATTTATAGAACCTAAACAAAATAAAATGTTTTTGCCGAAATTGCAACTTCCTTCCTTTTCTGGTAGAATAGAGGAATATATTTCATTTATTGATATATTTAAATGTATTGTGGGCAATGACATTTCGTTGTCAGATACGGAAAAATTATATTATCTTATTGGTTGTTTATCTGGGGAACCGAAAATGTTGATTCAACATTTGTCAATTACCGGAGAAAATTATTTGGTTGCATTAGATTTATTACAACGTCGTTACGGTAATAAAAGGTTATTGACAGATAAATTATTGTATAATTTGCTATCTATCACGTCGGTTAATAAAACGGTGAGCTCTTTAAAAAACCTTTTAAACATTTTATTAGAAAGTACTAAGGCCTTAGAAAACTAAAATTTCCTGTATGTCAATGGTCCTATTTGTTATTATATATTAATTTACAAAAATAGATAGTAATATGCGTAAGGATTTTGAAAACGCATGGAAGGCAACGACTTACCTACGTTTGATGATTTCATTAAATTTTAGAAAATGAATTAAGAATATTGGAGTCTACAGCACACCCATCTTCAGCAGGAAAAGGTACGAGTAATAAATGTACCATTCGGATCCAAGCAGCACAGTTATCAATCTATTACAATTAGTCCTGTTGACCAATGTAACTATTGTCGCTTAAAAAATCATCACATAACTAAATGTTTTCGGTTTTTGTCATTGAAACCGCGCGGGCGGAAACAACATATTTTTAACAATAGATTATGTTTTAGATGTTTAAATAGCCATAATATTTCTGAGTGTACTTCTAAAATCATTTGTGATAAATGTACTTCTTCGAAACATCATACGTTGTTACATTTTAACGCGGAACCAAACGTCGATGCTCATAGACCAGAAACGACAAACGTTCCTCAAATAGAATCGAATCAAAATGTACTACAGCGTGCTAACGCGTTGCATTCTATATATTCTGGCCCATAAACGCGCTGTACTCCTGCAAACAGCCATGGTACAGGTGATGGATTCTTGCGGCCAGTTTCGTAATGTTCGAGCACTTCTAGACACCGGTAGTCAGAGCACCTTTATATCGGAGTCGTGCGGAGGTTGGTTTACATCGTACACAATATACTGATTCGATTACAGGTCTCAGCGGTACATCTATAACTAATTGTAGGGAAAGGTAATGCTCACTTGCCATGTAGATCGGCCGATTCTAGGTACGACGGGTATCGTTTTGATGAAGATTACAAATTATTCTTCCTCGGGAGCTCAAAAATGAGTTTCGCGGTTTAAATTTGGCTGATGAACGATTTTATGAAAGTCGTAGTGTTGAATTGTTAATAGGTGCGGATCTTTATGTGAAATAATCTGTGGTGGTATCATCCGATTTTCTCCTGACTTGCCCTGTGCTGTCAATACTATTTTCGGGCATGTTTTAATGGGATCAGTGGTTTGTCCGATTGGAAATTCAGAACACGTATATAATTCATGTTTTACTCAAAGCTTCATCAGTCACGTATCGATAGATGAAATATTAACAAAATTCTGGGAAATCGAAGAAGTCCCTAAAATTATTATAGACCCCAAAAATGTCGAATGTGAATCGATATTTCGAGATACACATTATCGAGATATAACCGGCAGGTATGTGGTGCGGTTACCACTACGATCGGATCGGCCACAGCTCGGTGAATCTAAGCAACTGGCCTTAAAGCGGTTTTACTTCTAGAGAAGCGTCTACAATGTAATGAGAGTTTACGAGAAAATATATAGCGTTTATGAGAGAATACATAAATTTAAATCATATGTCGCTCTATGAAGGATCATTAGATAACCTATCTGAATCAGAACATTATATTATACCGCATCACGGCATATTTAAATCTGGCGCCGACAAAATTAGAGTTGTTTTGATGCGAGCTTCCCGACGAGCAGCGGAGTCTCTTGAATGATTGTTTACATTCGGGAGAGAAGTTACAAAAGGACATAATTTCAATTATATGTAATTTCGATTGTATTCGGTTGTTTTCACTACGGATATTCGCATGATGTTTCGTCAAATTGTTGTGTATAAGGACGATCAAATGTATCAACTAATATTTTGGCGCGAAGCTCCCGAGTTACCCTTACGTTTATATAAACTGCATACTATTACATACGGTATGAGATCTAGTCCATTTTAGCAATTCGAGTGTTGAATCAGTTATCGAATGATGAAGACGCGAAATATCCCGCGGCGGCGCGTTTGCTTTGCTCTTCCGTTTACATGGACGACATTTTAGGTGGGCGCACCGAGGCCGAAGCTAAACAGCTAATGCTCGACTTAACAAAATTATTATCTTCAGCGGGCTTTGAGCTTCGGAAATGGACTTCAAACAATGCGGAACTGTTGTCTGACATCCCTCGCGATCACTTGGAGAAGCCGCATGTATTCGATAATGCAGATGGAATTAGTTATATAAAAATCCTTGGTATACAATGGAACTCTTCTACCGATCGGTTTACTTATCACTTAAATTTACCAAAGGATTCGAATTGCACGAAAAGAACAATTTTATCTGCCTTAGCTCGCACCTATGATCCGTTAGGATGGATTGCACCAGTAATCCTTCAAGGTAAATTATTAATGCAACGTTTGTGGGCTCTGGGCATAGATTGGGACGTCGATCCTCCACAAAATTTGTAAAACATGGAATAGCATATTATCGAATTTAACTTTATAGAAAATATTAAAATTGAACGGCATTGTTTGTTAAACGCAATACAACATTGTTCATTACATGGCTTTGCGGATGCGTCGGAAGCGGGTACGGCTGCTGTCTATTTGCGAGTAGTAGACTCTAGCGGTAGAGTGAAGCTCTCATTAATGATGGCTAAGTCACGAGTAGCACCTATCAAGACTAAATTAACAATACCTAAACTTGAACTTTGCGGCGCGGCACTTGTTACTAAAATTCTGGACAACGTGTTCTACTCGATTCGAGACAATGTTGAAATACATGATATGGTGTGTTGGACTGACAGTACTATAGTTTTATCTTGGTTACAAACACCACCTCATCTCTTACAGACCTTTGAAGGAAATCGTGTCTCTCTTATAATTAATTGCGGTTTCAAAATAAAATGGAGACATTTGCCTTCACAAATGAACCCAGCTGATGTAGTCAGCCGTGGATGTAATGGAGCAGAATTATTAATGCACCCTCTCTGGTGGGGACCGGAGTGGCTTCAAAATGCTGAGAAATTCTGGCCTCAAAATTTAATCAAAACGGAACATAATTTGCCTGGGCTACGTAAAAAATCGACAGTAGCACACATATGTGCTCATGAACTGAAATTTGAATTAATTGAAAGGTTCAGTTCTTTGTCAAAATTAGTATCAGTTGTAGGTTACTGTTTTAGATTTTATAATAATCTAAAATACAAATGTAATAGAATTAACCTTAAATACCTATCTGTACTGGAACGAGACTTAGCATTAAACTGTTTAATAAAATTGGTTCAAAGAGAACATTTTCAAGCTGATTTAAGATTATTAAAAAACAATAAACAATGCTCAAAATCATTGCGTAGACTTGTGCCCTTTGTTGACAAAGATGGTATCCTGCGAGTTGGTGGCAGACTTGAGCACTCGACCTTTTCATTTAATAGAAAACATCCTTGTTTGTTGCCAAAATCTCACCATTTTACATATTTAATTATTGATTACTTTCACAAGGTGCATTGTCACATCGGTCCTACAGCCTTACAGGCTATCATACAACAACAATTTTGGATTTTGGCAGCACGTCAAGTAATTAGGCATAGATTATTTAAATATATATTTTGCTTTAGAACTCGTGCAAGACCTGCGGAACCACTTATGTCCGATTTGCCGGCAGATCGTGTGACGTCTAGTGGAGTATTCAATACGGTTCAGACTGATTTCGCAGGTCCATTTTTTGTAAAGGCATCAAAATTACGGAACGCTAAATTATTGAAAGCTTACCTGTGTGTTTTTGTTTGCTGCGTCGAAAGCTGTACACCTAGAAGTAGTCGGAGACTTAAGTACTGAAGGAGTTTTGGCGGCACTTACTCGATTTACGTCTAGGCGCGGCTTACCCAGTACAATTCGATCTGATTGCGGAACTAATTACGTGGGGACAAACAAACATCTAAATGATGTACAAAATTTCTGTCGGATTCCAATATTCAAGATTCATTGTGTGATGATATTCTCAACGAGGAATAAAGTGGTACTTTAATCCTCCAGGAGCACCTCATTCATTTGCGGGCTTTTTGAAAGTGCTGTAAAATCAGCAAAGTTCTTTCGCGTATCATAGAACAAAGGTTGACATACGAGGGGCTTTCAACGGTATTTGCTCGTATTGAGGCCGTGTTGAACTCGCGTCCACTATGTCCTTTGTCCCACGATTCAAACGAGTTTGAGGTTTTGACACCGGCTCATCTATTAATAGGAAAATCTTTATTGGCGGTCCCGGAATACGATTGGGATGAAACTCCCATGTCCCGCTTGAGTAGATTTCAGGTTGTTCAGGCGATATCCCAACATTTTGGCGCAAATGGAATAATCTGTACCTTCATCAACTTCAAATGCGCAATAAATGGTTTCGGATGCAAACCCTCCTAAAGTGGGAGACTTGGTACTTATTAAGGAAGATAACCTACCTTCTTAAGTGGAGACGCGGACGTATTGAAGAGATGCTACGGGAAAGGATGGTGTTGTCGCGTGGTTATTTTAAGAACGCAGAGCGGAAAGATCACGCGACCTGTTGTTAAAATTTGTCGTTTGCCAATAGATACATAATTTTACCTTTTTTTAATCGTTCATTTATATTATTTATATAATTTTATCTAACTATTAAGTTTTGGTTTAATTTTACATTATATATATATGTTATGATAGATAAAGGTTTTACTAGGGTATGTTTAATATTGTTTACATGATTTAATACACAAACAATTATATATATATATATATATATATATATATATATATATATATATATATATATATATATTTATATGTATTATTGTGAATTATATAGTATATATGTTTCCTTGCCTATTTTTCCTTTTCTTGTTGGTGGGGCGATAGGTGTCGCTTTTGTGCAACTACCGACGAGACGAAAAGTAAATTACAACGTAAGCGACGTAAACGTGTGGAAAAAATAATATAAAAATCTAATAGTGCGGTGTGTGTCCAGAACGCGACAAGGGGTAAGCCTTTTACTTCCATTATTCCCTTTCCCTATGTTATTTATTTTATAATATATATGTGCAAGGTTCGGAGGCAGACCGGCATAGTTTTTAAGTTTCGAGGAAACTGCGATACGCGAATTTGAGATTTGTGTTGAGAAAGAACTTGAAATTAACAGAAAGGATACATTTTTTCCAACGCTGTCGCAAATTATGATTGCGTTACAATTATTATGGTATATTATTTACAGCGTACAAAATAATATATTTTAAAACGGTGTAGTTACATAATTTTTATAGAATTATTTACTGTACTCGCATTCGACTATATAATGCCAACTCACTGCCGCACCTTGATTCCTCAAATGCTCTGGTCTCGCCGTAGTTGCATGCAACAATGATTCGCCGCCTTTTCTTCCGTTCGATAGCAAATTCGTGTACTGCGCCTTCACCCAGTAATTAACGGCCGCCAATCACTTGCTTTGTTTAGATTTAAATTAGACTCTTAGTGGTTCAAATTACGAGCTTATTCTAGATAAAATTATTACCAATACTGATCAACTACGTCTGTTTCGTAGTCCGATCAGCGGTCTGATAAGTCGTCAGCAGCAGTCGGATGGGGAACATCCAGTAGTCATATAAATTGTTGTGAGAACAGTGAGCGAGTAGTGAATGAACAGTTCGTAAACTACAGTTGTAAATGATAAATAATTTAGGTTTGTTAGCTAGATATAGATGTCTCTTGATCACTGTAACGTCAGTCTTATGACTTTATCGACTACACAACAAAATCGCAGAGCAGTCCGAAGTGCGCCGAGTGACTTCGAGAACGGGACGGTGCGGCCGCTGTGTTTGCTTTTGCTCGTCTTGGCGGCTGCCGTGCCCTCGGATAAGTGAGATCGAAAATATGCAGTGTCCGACTACTGATACGATACCTAATGTTTGATTTATGGAAATTTCTTCACTGTAGGTGATTCAATGTTTGTAATAGGCATTTCACTTTGTTATTTACAATTTGTTGAGTCTTAGCTAATGTATAGGATTATAGAAATTTATGTGAACGACTTAGAATAGACCATCTCATTGAAATTTTGACCACAAAACTATTTTTACATTGTATAAGGGATGAAGAAAAAAAGAGGTGCGTGATTCGCGAACAAAACTTTATTCTTTTAAACCGATTTAACATTGCATTATGCCTTAAGCGCGAGCGTAGGTAAACTATCTAACTTTTAAACTTAATTTCATTTTCAATCTCATCACTAATCGATTGGGAATAACTGTATTGAAAATCATAGCTTGATGTAGTACCGATTAGTGGTAATTGAATTTTTTAACTCACAGTTATTCATGTTTTGATCTGTCATTTCGCTTAAATATCTGAAATGGAGATTGCAATTAATGTTTTATGTTTTTGTAATTGTCAACAGATGGCGGTAGTAATATCAAAAATAAAAAAAGGATTTTCGGTGAAAATTTTTATTTATTAATATAAAATAAGAACGCGATTCAACAAAATGTCACAACGAGGTAATTATTAATTTTAATATCTTACTTTAAAAATCATAATAAACAAACTTATGAAATAAAATAAAATACTATGTGTCGATGTATTTATTGTATTAAATATTATTCTTTCAAATATTTATCATCATAATAAAATAATAAATAATTTGTTGGAAATTTCGAATTTCGAACAAATTTTGTAAATGCCGTGTATCTGATCTGAAGTTATTAATGGATTAATTGTTTCGTACTTGTTACCGCATATGTATTAATTGATATTATTATTGATATTTAAACTTTTGTTGACAAAAAATACAATAATTTTATTTTATTACCAATAATAATTATTATAATTGCTTTATTAATAATAAATACAATTCTTGCATGAAATTTGAAATCATTTTTTACATTATATTGTGTAATAAATATGAAAAAAATACCTATTCTTTTTTCGATTCCACTACTATACAGCAACTATAAAACTACTCGAAATCAAAAATAAAAAAAGAGGATTTTTGGTGAAAAGCTCATGTGTTGTAATAAATCTATAATTTAAATAATATATGGATGCACATTTGGTTACACCAAATTTCCTCATGCTAGCTTAATCTTATTTCATCAACTTTCCACATAAATGTCCCACACATAAATCACAAAGCCTATAGCAATGACCACTATAGCGAAAGGGGATATAGAGCCGTAAATACGATGATCAAAAATATACAAGTGTCTTTAAATTGCGACGGTTGATATCGCGCCACCGTCCGCGTTTGGTTCCGGTGTCCACCTGCGCGAGCGCCGACCTCGCGCCAGCGCCCGCTCCAGGGCTAGCGCCCGCCGCAGCGCCAGCGTCCGCTCCAGCGAGAGCCCGATCCGACGCCAGCGCCTGCTTCGCCAGCATCCGCTGCAGCGCGAGCATTCGCTCCTGAGCCAGCGCCTGTTCGTGCGCCAGCACCTGCAGCCGCGCCAGGCCCCGTTTGCGGCGGTCGCGACGATGTCCGCAACCAAAATTAAAGTACGAATAAGTGTCGATGTAAAAATTTCATACATGATCTGTGTGGTGTAAAGTGTCATTTAGAAGTGATATGTATGAATAAAGGTGAGAACAATTGTTTAGAAATTTATGTGAACGACTTAGAATAGATCATCTCATTTAAATTGTGACCGCACAAAACTATTTTAGATTGTATAAGGAACGAAGAAACAAAAAAGGTGCGTATTTCGTGAACAAAACTTTATTCATTTAAACCGATTTAACATTCAGATGAGGTCTTATCAATCATAATTTCGACATGTTTCGACAGGTGCGACATCGCACTCACCGTCCGCCCTGCGTCGGCGCCCGCTCCAGGCTAGCGTCCGCCGCAGCGCCAGCGTCCGCTCCATCGCCAGAGCTCGATCCGACGCCAGCGCCCGCTCCCGCGCAGCGTCCGTGCGCGAGCATTCGCCCCGAGCCAGCGTCTGCTCGTGCGTCAGCACCTGCAGCCGCGCCAGGCCCGCTCTGCGGCGGTAGCGATGATGTCCTGCAACCAAAATTAAAAGTACGAGTAAGTGTCGATGTAAAAATTTCACATGATTTGTGCGTGTAAAGGGTCATTTAGAAGTGATATGTAGGAATAAAGGTGAGAATACTTTGTTGGTAAAACCAAAGTCGAAAGTCAGTACTTTTTAAATAAAAGTAGCGAATCTGAGGACGATGATTGCTATTTTACAACTTAGTTGTCGGTGGGGACGGCAACCGACCTCTTTTCGTTAAATTTTGAAATTGATACAAGCAATAAAATATCTGCCGTATTAAAACCGAAAAGAATTATCAGCGATAATGGACCCCCGTTTACGTCGTTTACGTCAATCAAGTAAGAGACATATTTAAAACCATAAATATGAAATTAAACACACGCTCATAGCGCCACATCATAAGGCGAGTGATGACCGAAAACGGTTCTCTGAGAAGAGAAGAGCGTTCAGTGATGCTAAATCAAAGGGCGAAGGTGATGAGATCGCTTTAATCAAGTTTTTGTCCTCGTACAGAAACACCGACATATGTTAATTTCAAGTTCTCGCTCAACACAAAATCTCAAATGGATGTATCACAGTTTCCTCGAAACTTAAAAACTATGCCGGTCTGCCTCCGAACTTTGCACGTGTATATTGTCGAAATAAATACCATAAGAAAAGGAAATAATTAGGAAGTAAAAGGCTTACCCGTTGTCGCGTCCTGAGATAACACACGCGGCACCGCACAATTTGGTTTTTTATATTATCTTTTCAGCACATGCGTTTTACACGTCGCATACGTTGCCAGTTAACTTTTTGTCTTGTCGGTAGTTGCAGAAAAGCGACACCTATCGTCCCACCAACAAGAAAAGGAAATAGGCAAGGAAACAAATATACTATATGATTTGTAATAATATATATGTGAAGCGCATACTTCAAGGACAGTTTTCGATAGATCGCATGCTTCAGGGACATCTGTATACTTTGGGGACTGTCCCCAGTATGTTTATATCAAACGCATACTTTGAGCCCATTCTATGTAACGCATGCTTTGAGACAACCGGTCAAGCGTGAACATTTCAAGGGTTCAATGCCATTTCGCTCTTATTTACAGGTAACAACTAGATAAGTTTCATAATAATTGTTATTATTTTGACTTTTAATAGAATGAATTTCAGTATTGAGTCACAACTACCCCGACTTTGCTTGAATGAAAATAATTTTCTTTTTATATTTCGAGTATTTTATGATTGTTATATATTTCTATATTAAAAATAATTATTATTAAAACTGTAATATTAAAATAAGAACTAATGTATATTTTTGGGTTTGTTTGTATCTAGGCTTCACAATTTTGTGAGAGTTTTATATTTATAACGTCAAAAATGTTATGGTGTATTTATTTTCGAAATTTTATATAATAATTGTTTTTATTCTTATTTATTTTTGGCTGTTTTCCGTATTTTACGACTAAATTTATACTACTACATAAATCTGTAGCGTCTGTCTGTACATTCAGTTCTACCATTTTCAAATATGTGTTTATGTTTGTTTATCTGTCTGTATGTTTTATTATAATTAACGAACAGTTTGACCGATTTTGATGAAAATTGTTATACAGTAATCTGTCTGTCTGTTTGTTTACCTTTATGTTATGACCTGAACATGTGATTGCATAAATGATAATATACAGTTTGTTTGTCTGTCTGTCTGTATCTCGGTTTACCTGTATGTTTTGTTATAATTTAAAAATCATTTGTCCAATCTATGTAGAAAATTGATGTACACTCAGAACATATGATTGCGCAAATAATAAGCTACTGTCTCAGTCCGTCTGTCTGTATCATCTTTATAAATTGAAAAGATTTAATCGATCTTGTTGAAAATCGCTTACCGTTAGAACATGTGATCGCGCAAATAATAGGCTACTGTTTGTCTATTTGTCTATTTGTCTATCTATATATATGTTTTTTATAACTTAAGAAGGGCGTGACTGACTTAATGAAAATAGGTCTGGAAAACATGCGCTTGCGTAAATGATGGATTACTGTGTGTCTGTGTGTTTGGCAGTCTGTAAGAACGGCGTGACCAATATCGATAAAAATTAGTAGAGTCAAAACATGTGATTGTGCAAATTATAGGCTACTCTTTGTCTGTCTCTCTGTGTGTTATTTTATAACTTAGAACCGTTCCATCTATTGTGATAAAATTGGTGATCAATTAGAACATGTTAGTGTACTGTCTGTCGTCTACCTGTACGTATATATTTTTTTAACTTAAGAACTGTTTAATCGATCGTGATAAAATTAGTTACATTCAGAAGAACCTGTGATTGCAAAAAATACACCCTGTGTTATTTCCACACACTATATGAGAACAATGAAAACAATCATTATTTTTATTTCTTTAGTAGCAATATTCATTATTAGTATTCACGTTTAGTTTTTATGTAGTTGCGTGTGTCTATGTGCGTTTAATTTGTTTTACATCAGAATTAAGGGGGGTTCAATTTTGTATGAAACTTTTTATAGAGCGAGGTACGAAATTTAAAATGTGATGAGATGCATCTTTATAATTAGATGCGAGGAGCAAGATTCAATCATTATTTGACAACGTCAAATACCAATGCTAGTACTAGCATTACTAGCATTGGTATTTGACGTTGTCTGCGTATTTTTCTGTCGAACCGAATTATCAACAGATGCTAAGAATACTTACTTCATTAATAAGAAACTCTTTGAATATAATAGACTATTAACATATCGCTATTGTTTCATGTGCATATTTGTAAGCTAATATATCATATAATGAGAACAAATATAGTAGGAACCGATTTCTAAACAGTAAAACAAAACTTATGAATTGATAGATATATATTTTGATAAGTTTTTATTAACTTGTAATAGTCATATGAATATATGTTATCCGTTCCATTCGCAAACCAATTTTCAACCACTTACTGCTATCCGATTATGCTGAAATTTGGTATACATATGAAAGTTAGGTGACAATGACTGATATTATTTAAAAGTTTAAATTTCAAACTGATACAGAGATTGTTAATTTAAAAAGAATGCCAAATAGTATAAACTTCAATGATCACATCAAAGACGCCGCCACCGCCCGCCGAAATGTGCGGCACCATAAAATAAGGGAATCTCTTTGTCATCTTTGAAGAAAACACCACGTGTTTTACGTTTCTAACAGGGTGACTATACGAGTAAAATTTTGTTGCATATTGTATGTTTATCTCATAGTAATTATGATCTAATACAAATAACGAAATATATGTAAATAATTCAATTCGGAATGTTAAAGTTTAACATAATACTTATTTATTTCATTTAACTGCTTATTTTATACAGCATATAAATACAAAATGAATAGAGATAGAGAGAGAGATAACAGCAAAAAGTAAATATAAAGGTAGTAGTACAAACAGCCTAATCTAAATTAATAATATACAAATATGAAAAAGTAAATTAAAGTGCATCAGCAAAGAGCGTATCTTCATGGCATTTACGTCCTTGGTTCAGATGCGCAGTTTTGAAATGACCATAAATAGTATATTATTCGATCACATTCAAAATTATTTTAAAGTATTTATTAAATATTAGCTTTATTATTTTTCATACTTTTGGACATACGGTTTAAAAATAAAGGAAGGACAGAATTTATGCTACTTTTGAAGTAATCATTTCTGAAATTATTCATGTAATCAGAAAAAATATTAAAAACGTTAAAGTGTTTTTAAAGAACTGTCGAAGTATGTACCACACGATGATGTTTTGTGAAAAAAATTTTTTCAGCATCTGTTGCATGTAATAGTGCCTCCCTATAAACACTTATTTTTATTATTTAACAATTTATAAGATCAGTTATAAATGAAGGTATATGAAAAATATATTAAATTATTATTTTACATCTGAATTATTTTGCTTATATTGTATCAATTAGTTAATATTTATATGGGATTATCAGGTAATATTTTATGGGTTCATAATATATAAGCATATAATATTATTTTAATAGAAATAAATAAATATAAGATAAATGTGCAAAAAAGAATAATGATAATAATGTATAAAACAGATAATTGAAATACAACAATACAACAAATACAAGTTAATCCACGTTAATTAAACAATTAAACGAGTTCATTAAATTCTGATGTGAATGATAATCTCCCTAGTATTGGTACAATATTTTCCTTCAACTACTAACAGCACGTGTTTAATGTACTCAAGTATTCGTTAATCCAAAATTTAGATTCTAAATAATATCGACTTATGTTAGATGCTCGTTGGGGCTCGTTAAGTTTCTAGGTTTGTGGTATGTTTATCCTTCCACCAAAAAGAAGTGAACATTGCAAAAACAATTGAATAATTGTACTTTTTGCTCATAATATATTTGAGATAAAAATCATGAAGTGCTTTAAACAGAAAAAGCCCTTCTGTGGCAATTCAAAATTTTTCGTTAAAATTAATCGGGATTCAGATATGTGTTGTTATTTTTATTATTTTTCTCTGTCTTCTTTTTATTTTCAATAAATAAATTAATTTTTATTAATAAAGGAAAATTCAAAGTTAACTTAATAAATCACAAGCAGTGTTCATTAAAATTTAAGCGTAATATTTTATGTAAAGAAACAGTAATCTACATTTTATGTCATAAATTCTATTAGTTTTCTAAATTTCATCATAATTTGATAATGTCGAAGCGTTGCCGAGTTATAAGTAAAAACTATAAGACCCTATAAAAATACAAACAGATTGAAAGACAAACAGACAATAGCTATTATAAGAAAATGATATTTTCTATTAGTACAGTAAAGTTGATTAAATAAATTAAGTATTGTTGAACTATGAAAACATACAACCGAACAGACAGCCAACCAAACAATACGTAACCTATGTCCGATTTCTACTGCCAAATTATTTCTGTGTCATATTTCGTCAAAATCGGTACAGCAGTTTATAGGCGTGAATATCTAACAGACTGACAGACAAAGAAACGTTTGCATTTATAATATGCAGAATGAAATTTTCGAATATAATTTAACTCGTCGTGGAGTGTTAAAGAAGTTGTCAAAATAATGTTTTCAAAGAATATTTTTCAAAGGATTATTTACATGTCAGAATATATGTCAAAGAACATATAATATTTGCACTTTTGAAAATGAATAAGTACAGGAAAATATCAAATTCAGATATACTTATTTAATAATTAAAGAATTATATTATTTCATAATTATGAAATATGTATATATGACTGTTATTTCGATCGCTTTATCTTAATATTTTATATTATTATACACTTAACATTTTTAAAAGTACATTGTGTTCAAAATTGCAAGCTATATCAAAACTTATTTTTGAATCATAAAATTTTAGAAAGAATTCTGACACGAAACTAGAAGGAATTAAGAAACGTAACTAAATTTCTAAGGACGATTTTAAACAGTAAACCTTAAGAAATATGAAATACATGTCATATTTAGAAAAATAAATAAAAATCGTTATTAAGCACAAATATCTCTATATTTTAATATCTCATTTTAACACATTTTGTTGTCGACATTATTAATATTATTATTTCATAGCGTCACTTATTTTAAACATTTATTTCGAAACAAGACTCATTTAATTTACGTGTCTAAACAAGACTCATTATATTTCCTTTTTAATTATGACTATTACTTTGTAGATATGTCCTATTCAAAATTTTAGATAAAGTCGTGATAAAGTCGTGATATGACACTGATCAGATTAAATAAAAAAGTACCCTAGCTAAGTGACTGGTTGATCTATAGGCCGCACGCCAATAGATCAATCAAGTAATGAAACGCTTGAAATTTAGATACTTGTGTCGCGACTCAGGCGACAACCTAGGCAATGTTTTAATTTTACAATTAACATGGCCAGTTTAACCGCTCAACTGTCGCCTTTTCACAATTATTCATTTCATATCGAAGAGTTTGTTTGTCGAGTCTTAGCTCGACAAGCGATGTTTTGTTGTTCTTAACTCTATTACGCATAAGTGGTAGGACGAACTTAATTGAAATTTAGTACACAGATAGAATGTTTTCTGGGTTATACTCCATGATATTTTATATCTCCCACAAAAGCGTTTCTGTGCAATAATTTGCAAGAAACCTGAATCAATATCGGTATCAAGAGTAATTCGAAAAGAGAGAGACGCAGGGTTGAAATGGAGAACATCACCGAATCAGAACTCATTGTGAAATCTGGACTTAAATCTAAAACAGATTTGAGATTGGAATCAACAACATCAAGATTATTCGATATAGAAAACAACAAATAAGTTACACATCCACGCAGGCGGTGCTGCAGACAAAAGCAAGGAATCTGTATTATTAACTGTGTATTTGAATGTTGTAAAAGTCATATAAAATAAAAATAAATCTAAAACTCGATTACGAAAAAATTGCACTCTATAATGTAAGAGACAAGAACATATATATTTTTGTCTGTAATTCTAATCTACAAACAATTCAATATTTTTCATATAAGTAGACAACTTAAATATACATTTTAATGTAATACATAGACATAACGATGTTTAGAGGATAGCTGTGTAATATAGTAAATAAATGTAGCATGTACAAGAAGATATTTTATATTGTGCAAACATAAGAATATTTTATGTTTCATACTTTTCAGAGTGCGATTTTATCGTAGTTGGGTTTATATTTTCTTAGAAAATGTGTGGTGCCACTTTATATTTTATTTAGTCTAGGTTTTATTGACGTGACAACGTCTTATAAATTGGTTTGCCGGGTGACACTTCAAGAAACTGCGGTGTTACGTCTGCCTGGCTGCTATATGCGCCTGAGATGAAATGTCCACCACGCCGCATGTTCCGCCCGGTTTAAGGCGCGTATCGCGACAAGTTAAGTTGTAGTAAACGCTGTTTCATTATACGCAAATGTATTGCAAGTTATTGTATGTATATTTGTATATAAATACGTATGTATGTGTAAAGGTAAAAATAAAATTTTGTTAATATGAAATTCAGTGCGAGATTCTTTGTATAAATTAATGTTTTAAATATAATTCTTTGTATAAATAAATGTTTTAAATTGTTACTATTATTTCATCCTTCTTCCTACTATACGAATGAATATTCACATTAAAATGATTTTACCACTCAAAGTCGTTGTCACGTAAAACTTTCGCCCGTATACCGACTTTACAGGCAACCAATTTTTTTATTATAGTATAACATATTAATTTTGTATGTCACGCAGCCTATAACCAGTGGACGACAAATATGCTTCTAGCGATACTTCATTTGTCAAATTATAGTAAATAGTTCAGAAGTTATGCGAGAACAGATAAACATACAAAAATACATCGAAACTACATACAAGCTAAAATCAGAACACTTTTAGCTTCGCTAGGCAATGTATTATAGGCTAATCTATTACATATATCTACCTAAAGTCTACACGGACGAAGTCACGGACACCAACTAGTTAATGATAATGTGACATTCTAAAGTAGACTCAAATTCACATAATCTTTGATGTGAAAACAAAATAAAAAGCCCAAGTGTCGGACTACGCAGAGATTAAGATTCTGTGTGTTGACCGAAACGAATATAAGCATTAGTTTCACAGTTTCAATAAGAGACCATACAAAGTCCATACGTTTTATATAAAAAGGTATGGATATTGTGATTTTTTCTGGACACACATCTATATTAGAACTATTGTCCCGCTCGTTTGCGGGTAGTTTTATTTATAAATAAAATGGCAAAGGATTTACGGAATTCGAAAATGAGTAGCCTAGAACCATCTACAAATCATTCCGCATCGAATGGTCCCAGTCCCATGTCTATACGTTTAGTGGTTTTACGTGATTGGCGAACAAAGACAACCTATTTTCATTATATATGTATAGACTAAAAATAACCTATAACATACGTATGTAAATTTTTCCTGTGAATAATATAACTTTTATTAGTGACAAAATTTTCGAAATGAAAATTTCTTAAATTCAAATTTACAAACCAAACCTTGTCAAACTATTAGCATAGATAAATTACGACCAAACGCTTCTTTTGTTTTAAAACAAATAACAATAGGTTAAATAACATTTACGTAACCTATTAATCATGAAAAACAACAAAATAAAATGTCATATATACACGCACGCCCTCACGATCATCTACACATGCACCTATATAAAAAGAAATTAATAATGATAAAGCAATACAAAAATAATGATTTTTTTAATAGTATATGGTGTATCGAAATCACATATTGCAATTTTCATCACGATCGGACAAACCATTCTCAAATTATATAAAAACACACAAATAGACAGACATTCAGTAGCCTGCTGTTTGCGAATTCACACGCTCTTACTGTATACCCATTTTAATCACCATTAGTCAAACCACATCTTATTCACAGTGCAATATACAGACAGAAAAGCGCCAGCTTATCGTTTGTGCTGTAATCGCATGTTTTTACTTATGTAATTTTTCATCATATTCTTAAGTTATAAAAGAACATACAGACAGACAGACAGACAGATAAACAGTAACCTGTCGATTACGAAATCAGGTGTTATTACTGTGTACCAATTTCCTTCACGATTGGTCAGAGTGCTCCTAAGTTACAAAGAACATACAAAGAGACAGACGGTAGTAACATGGAGTTATGAACTACCGTGGCGTCCCTACGAGATGACATTTTCATAACTCTATGGGTATTAGCCTGTCATTTGTGCAATTGTGTTCTTATCGTATATTTTATATACATCATATTTCATCACAGTCGTTCAAAACGTTCTTAAGTTATAAAAAACATGGAGACAGACGGACAGACAGACAGTAGCCTATTATTTTCACAATCAAATTTTGTTACTGTATACCAAGTTTCATCACGATCGGTCAAACCGTTCTTAAGTTTAAAAGATAATAGCCAGACATAAATTAAAAAATGAATACATGTTAGATAAATGAATACACTTTTTTGTACTTATTATTTTATAGCGTGACATAAATATCAGATCAACATTGAACAATAAATCCACCACCATACATATCTCGTATGTTGCAATCAGACAAGTACTTGGGCTCAGTGAAGGATTAGACGAAAATATATATATGAATAGCATTTGTCTTTAAAATTCATTTCTTACTTTGCTTCATACTATAAAATATGTTTTTACAATATTTGATATAAAAAAAATATGGTCCACTTTAAGTCATGTAGAACCCTAAAAACGTCCTGAAGTATGCGTCATATATAAAAAATATATGTTAATCAGTTAGTTTGAGGACATGTCCCTAAAGTATGCGTTACATTGTAAAGTCCTCAAACTATGCGTTACGTTGAAGATCGTTCATATATGTTGAAATGTAAGAATATATACAAAAATCTAGGTCGGTTGGACGTCACTGTAGGCTATCAGTTAAACCCAAAACAAAAATGGTCCCAAAGCATGCGTTTGACATATATATAATTGTTTATGTGTATTAAAGCGTATGTAAAAGCAAAATAAAACACAATACGACCGCGCGAGAGCCGAGTACTCATGAGCGTCAGCTGAATTAATGACTTATAATGATAACGGGGATGAGAAAACAGGAAGAGAACAGGTTGGCAAGGAGGCTCAGTCCTATTGTCCTTTTACAAAAATTAAAGAATAAAAACATTTTTGAAAAACAAGCTTTTATAATTCTTTAATAAAATGAACTAAAAAGTTAAAAATAAATTAACTCTAATAAGAAATATAACACTTTATAAGTTCATCGTAACCTTTGACGATAATTAAGCTTCTTCGTCTACGACAAAATAATTCCATATCGTACATAATTATATATTTTTAACACTACAGCAATATCAAGAGGAAAAAGAAGGTGCTAAATGTACTTAATTATACCATAAAAATGTCGTTTAATTATGTAGTTTCTATGGCCACCTTCCAGCTCCATCATCAGATCAGCTCTGTGTCATAATAATATTGCATTGTCATCCGATTTATATATATGTGCATGCGAAATTTCCGCTCAATCGGAAACCGGGAAGTGGATCAAATTTAACTTGCAAGATTTGATTACAGACAGATAGAGAGACAACGGTACAGGTGAAACTAAATAAAAGCTAGTAAAAAGCCTGCATGACAGAGTTGCTGCCGTCGCCGTCGGCGCTGAAGTCGCGTACGACAGCAGGCCGCTTTGCGTTGCTTGCAGAAATCGCGCAAAATTCTTATAAGAAAACGAGTTCATTGGACCTGTGTAATCGATACTTTAAATTCGCACAGGAGATATGAAAACGCTATTTAATGCGAGGCGAGCGGCCAAACCAAAAATCAAAATCGATAACAAAATCATTCGAGAAATATGAGTACGAGGATTTCGGCGTCAAGTCGCCTCTGAGGTTTCACATCGTGCATAGGGTCTTCGAACCAGCCTTAATGATGATAAGCAAGGGTAAGCGACAAGCAACGAAAGCATCGCAAGCACAGCGTAATCTAAGATCACGTCGGAAGACACTTACGCACCCGACAAACAACAACTGTGACCTTACGCTGTTCATCACACCGGACCGCACCGACCGACTGATAGAAATATCGAAACACGATGTCGATGAGCACGGCCACCTGGCGCGGGAGCCGGAAATACGTGTCATCAGGCTGCACCCGAACCCGAGCTGTTCCATCGTGCTGAAAGAGGTCGGCTAATGTTGAAAAACTTGTTGTTAGAGCAGGATAGATAAGGACGCGGTCAGTTGTCTGCCTGAAAAGCGCCCGAAAGGCAGATCAGGCGATCACTCGCGCTCTAACTTTGGAAAAATCACACAACGCAAAACAATACTAAGGATATACCAAATTTTATAAATTAGGGCGACATCGGTGAATAGAGTGATATTATATTATTTTCAGTAAGATTATCTCATAATTCATGCCTTAAATCGCGAGCGTACGTATACTTCTCTACTGTCGAATTGAAAATCTCGTCTACACTAGGCGTGACCACGATAATTAAAAAACTAATAAAACTTTTAAACTTAATTTCTTTTTCAACCTCGTTACTGATCGATCGGGAATAACTGTACTGAAAATCACAGCTTGATATAGTACCGATTAGCTGTAATTGAATTTTTTTTACTGGCACTCATTCATGTTTTGATCCGCCATTTCGCTTAAATATTTAAAATAGAGGTTGAGATTGAGCGTCAAGTTGTTCAGTATCGAAATATTTTTCCATATTTTGTCCCCCAAATTTTTGTAAATTATATCAAATTTAGCTGCTACATTTCTCCCGATGACACAATTTTTTCACGTCCTAATTAATGTCATACATTTTAATCAGTCTAGTAAATTCTAACTATAACATTAGGTGAAAAGTTAATAAGTACATGCGAGCTGATCGAAAAAAGCCGCAAAACATTAAAAAGTGAGCATACTAGCATACTACACCATGATTTTTTCCGAATGCATGGTTAGTTTTTTTTCTCTCTCTTTTTCTAATTAGATCTTTCCTGACTTAAAGACAGTCTGTTACTGTCGGATGACGTATTGACAGAAATTTAATGAATTTTTTTTATATTTACCAACGTGTCTCGACTGAAATTACGTAATTTTATTGGTAATATTCGTTTTTACTTGAAGCAGTTTTTATTTTTTGCATTACGATGTCTAATGAATACGAAATCACCTAGCCCTTTTTAGATTCGAGTTTACTATAAAACTATTTGAAAATCAAAAATATAAAGGTGGATTTTATGGTGAAAAGCTCATATGTTATCATAAACCTCTAATTTAAATAACATACGTATGATACGAGCGCTCAAGGTATGCACATTTGGATTTACCAATTTTTTGTAAATATATATTTCGTATCTACGATTTAATTTTGCTCCATTATTTTAGTTATAGCGTGTAAGTCAAGAGGGTATTACGAGCGTTGCTCGATTTATAGATATTTCGAGAACTGCCATGAATGTCCTATATATATTTCAATAAAATACAATATTAGTAAACAAAGATTGTACGAACGCTATTTTCTGATTTTAACAAAATTGTTTTACTGCATAAGAAAAAGGAACTCATTTTTATTCATCTCATATTTTCTTATCAGATTCTACCACATATTCAAATTTTTATTAAAACTTTATATTGTAGACCAGGTAAATGATGTTTTCGATTCGCACGCGAGTCACGAAAACACTTAGTAATGCAAGTCGACACGGGAGGCGGGCGGACTAAGCCAAAATCAAAATCGATATCAAAATCATTCGAGAAATATACGTACGAGGACTTCGAGCGCTTCGGCGTCGGCGTCGAATCGCCTTCTGAGGTTACACTGAACTGTAAAGCGTTAGTGTTGATAAACAAAAATCGAAAAAGATAACTTTACGCCGATGAGCACGGCCACCTGTTAGAGGCATCGGAAGTAGGTCCGTTATCAAGCTGTATACGAGCCTCCTTTTGTCGCGCTGAAAAAGGACGGCTAATGTTGAAAAACCGGTTGTTAGAGCAGGATAGACAATGGAAAAAGCCTGCAAATCGCCGCTCGCCCGGCAGCCAAACGCATAACGCTCGCGCTCTAACTTCGTGCAATGGTAAAAAAAATTATGCGTATACCGAAATAAAATCGGGGAATATAATTCCTTGTACTATATTTATGGAACGATATTTACGCTGACAATTGAGAGTTCTATATCTAGAAATATTTTATATTGAAACAATTTCCACGAATCTCCTGTATTCTAATAAAACTCAATGTAGGGTAGATAAAGATTTTATAAACACTGTGTATCCTAGTTTCAAATAAATTGTGATAATATAAGAAAATTTTTACCAGATACTACGACATACACAGCTGAGTAATTGATATTTTAATTCGTATGCGAGACATGAAAGCATTCCGTAATCATATTACGTCGACGAGGGAGGTGGGCGGACTAAGCTAAAATCAAAATCAATAGGAAAATTGTTTAAGAAATATACGTACGAGTGTTTCGTTCCCTCGGCATCAAAGTCGCGTGTCGTCGTTCTGAAGCGCGACATCGTGTTGTAATCCTCGAAACTGTAAAGCGTCAATTATGATCAGCAATAATCATTAAGCGATAATCGGCGTAATCTAAAATCAGGTCAAAAGCCACTTACGCACTGTAAATGAACAGCTTCAACCTAACGGGGTTCACCGGACAAGATCACACGACCGACTGAAGACGACGCCGATAAACATGGCCACCTGGGGCACCGGAAGCACGCGTGTCATCAGGTCATTCACCAGCCAGCCTTGAGCGTGCTGAAAGAGGACAGCCAATGCCGAAAACCCGGTTGTTAGAGTAGGATAGACAATCGAACGCGTACAGTTGTTGCCTGCGAGTCGCCGCCGGCACAGCGGCCAATCGCAACGTTCGAGCTCTAACTTCCGGAAAATCATATAGTGCAAAACGATATTACGTACATGCCAAGCTTAACAAATTAAGTGACATAGGTGAATAAAATTATTACCATTTTCAATCAAATCACTCAAACAGGGTTGCCAATCGCCGCCCGCGCAACGGCCATTGTTACCATATAATAGGTTAATATTGACAGATCGATAATGTACAATTACTTTTTCAAAAAAAATAAATAAATTAGTTTCTACATAGTCATAATAGATGGTACTCGGATACTATTAAAAAAAAATTGACTCTTCTTTAATCTATCTTAGAATTTTAAATCATCTTCTTGTTCATTGTTTGGCATTTTTAATATAGATTATCAAAAAAGAACGTAATCTTTATAGATTTTTCTCATGTTTAACGAATTAGAAATACGACGTTTCTTATCCGAGTAAAGAACGGACTAAACCGAATTACTCTATATTTTTTGCCTTTAATTCAGGTAATTTTAATGAGTTCTCTAAATTTATAATAGTTGTCTATTGCCAAATAATTCCTCAATATTATTAAATCACATTATGTTGACATTTAATTTGCCCCACTTTGCTTCGGCTACTTAGTACGGCGGGCGCAATCATATAAAAATCGTAGATATTTGATTAATGTAGTAGGAGACCGAGAAATTGCAATATTCTTAATAAAATTTTAGGCGTTGCTAGCACTTCCTAGTTTTGAATAGCGAAAACAAACGTTGTTAGTACAGCTACGACATAATAGGTGACGCTAGTATAGCGCTTAACCAATGATGTTGATGATATCGATAAATAATATTTTATTATTTGTTTTATAATAGAAAATTCAAAAGGTGGCAATTAAGTGAAAATATTCTATTCCTCCCAAGGGCTTAACAACGCAAAGGTACGTCCTCTGGGATTGCGAATGTCCGTGGGTAGCAATGCGCTAATACTCTCTGTTGGTTCGTGTGCTCGTTTGCCCTCGGAATCTGATTTAAATATATATATTAAGAAATACTTTTGGAAAACTTTATTCTCAACGATATTTTGCAGAAATTATTTGATTTTTGTGTGTTTATGTGATCAGATTTTCTTTGTCGCTTGAATTATTTAAAACATTAGAAATTAAGTCTTTTGGATTTTATTTTGGTAACGATATCTCTTCAAGAAACCAACCCAATTTTAAGCAGTTTATGGCAATCAATCCAACTTTTTGGTAAAAGCGCTGATTAGATTTTAATATCGGTCGGCGTAGTATCCTAAAACTTAATTTAAAAAAATTCTAAACATTTCACTCATGTCATTTCTCAAAATCTACTTGGCTCAAATTTCCAGCACGTCTGAGTTGAGTAGACGCCTTTACTGCAAACAGTATTGCGATCAGTTAGTCTATTTAAAAGTTTCGAAGTTCCACACACTCATTTTGTGTGTTTGTGTGATTTGGAAAATGGTCTAAATAGATTTCTAATATCCTATAACGTGAATATTAGATGAAAACTCGATTTTCAAGAATTATACTGTAAACAATAACAAGCTAATTTTGAATAGTTTTCATTTTCAGCGAGAAGTTAAAATACAAAGACAACAATAATAAGAATACAAGTTTAACGATAATACTAATCGATAAATAAGTGCTGCACAAATAAGAAAAATTAATAATAAAATTCTACTAAATCACAGAGGGCGCACATTTTAATGTCAGCAGCTGGAATCATTTCACTGGACATAATTATATTCTATTGATAGAATAAATGAAACGGTTACCAAAATAAAATGCATAACTTTTAGTCCTTTTATTTTAGAAACAAATGATATCTCATGTCTCGCGCTTAGTGGTATCGTGCTAAATTGAAAGATTGAGCAATCACTGAGTGATTGAGTAATAAATATTTTGTATATATAACTCTTACACATTATTAATTTCTTTCTTTCGTCTGTTCATCTAAAAATAAATCTAGATGGATACTTTGAATATTTAGTCGCATCCAGTAGAATACCAGTTGCTGCACTGAGAAAAATGTCATTTTGTTGGAAAGAAAAGTATTAGTTTAGCCCATTGTTAAAATGGTATACTGTTCAATTGATAGTAATCTTTAAGGAATATCTAGACTACCCATAATTTTACAAGTTTCACATGACAAATAAAGGTACAATATTAGTCACAGTCATGATATTATATATTTATCGTCAAGAGTTTGATGATGTATAGGAAGTAACGTTAACATGCTTTGATATGTTCACATTAAAATAATGATGTCACAATTGAATAAGGAGTAATGAAGAATTACTAATATATTTATTGGAGAAGAACAGCGACAAGATTTTATGGTGATTAACATTATAGGCAGAGTACACTTCACAGTAAAATGTTTAAATCCGTCGTGATACATCACAAAGTCATTTCGATGTTTCTCTTATTTGTAAACGTACCTATTCTATTCCATAACACAAAACGTCACCTCAAAATAACACCTTATTCATAATAAAATATGAAAGTTTATAATAAAATTATTTCATGAAATTACTATTATTTTTTATCTATACATGCCATATACCAAAATTATTTTAGTGCTTATATTGAAATTAACATAACACTTTAAATTATTAGTAAATAAATTTTCTAGAAAATTTATCATGACGTAATGTCTTGGTATTGGTAAATAATTAAAATATATTTTGCTTTCCTGTTGATCTAATAGGAAAACATACATTACTTCGTGACGTCACTTGCTGTACGTACCAATCAAAGCAAGATACATTTAGAAACGGCGCCTGATTGGTTTGAGTCGCGTCAGTGCTGTCGTTGAATCTAATTTACTTTATCAACGTTTTATTAATTCGAAATAGGTCGTTATTTGGTGGTATTCATTACCTGGGCTATAGTATTATATACGTTCTTAATACTTGGTTATATGCAAAATGGATCAATACACGAGTGATTTGCTAATAAAATGGGGTTACTCGAGTACGTCAGTGTATTTGCTGGTAAGTTTTGATTTATCCTTTTAATGTTATTAATACCTACGTAATTGTGTCACTTGTCAGCTTAGGTAAAATGCTTACATAACTTTCTATTAAGTTGCGTGATTCTAGAGGATTCAGTATGCCTCTCACATTCAATGTTTTAATTGTTACCCACTTTTTATTGTGTTTACGTATCTAAACAGCATTTTTATTTAATCTATAGCCGCTCGCATAGATTCTATGACATTGGAAATGTTAGAGCCAAATGATGTGGCTCAACTAATAAATCCAATTGGAGACCAATTACGCTTTAAAGCTAATTTAGAAGTTTGGAAAAAAGAAATGGTGGTAGCAGGTCAAAACAGGGTTTGTGTCTGTTCGATCTAATAGATTTTTGAGTTCAAAATAATTACGCTTTGTTGCAATATTCATTTACAATAACTATTATGTAAATAATTCACAAGGCTGTTGTGAATTATTTACATAATAACCTGTTGAAAACATCCAATAGATTCCAATAAGAAATGTTTGTATTGAGACCTAATGTGCTTTTGTCGCTACTAATCCATATCCATACACATAAAAACTTTCGAAGGAAAGAAACGAAAAGTTTAATGCAACTTATGTCTACAGTTCCTATCTGGATTTACATATAAAATACATTATTTTTTCCGATTGTGGAATTGTCATTTAAAAGCATTAAAACATTTTCTATTTCGTATTAGGAAATCCACATTGGTTTTTGTGTCCACGTGGACTTATGATAAGAACAAATATAAACCTACAGGTATGGCGCTGATAGGATCCAACCAATCTCATTAAGTCCAATAAAGAAACCTCGCTATGATGGATTCACATATAGATTCCTAATTTAACTCTATCTGGAATTTTTTTTCTTCCAGATAGATTACATACAAGCCATTACAGATTCTATTGTTGCGTATGGGAGTGTATTGGATGTTTTCAACAGGGCTTACATGCTTGTGACTGTATAAATGTAGTTGGAATTTTATAAACAATGTTCTATTTTCTTTCTTTAGAATGTAACTGCGGATGTTAATGAAACACCATTAGATTCAAGCTTTATGGGAAGATTATTAAGAGATTTAGACAATCCTTCTGAGAACTGTTCTCCTTCAACTTCAATTCAAAGAGATTCTAGCTGTTTGGCACTGAGAGTGATAACATTGAGAATGAGGTAAGCATATGAAAGTGATTGACATATATTAAAACTCTTTGTGATCCTAAATTACTGAACTTGTTATTTTAATGCTTTTACTAAAAGTTTTTCCTGAGCTTTCCTGCCATAAAAAAGCCTAAAAAAATGGAGCATATTTTTATCTGAGTTCATTTATATACTTTCAATAACATTCTAAAGGATTAAATAGGCCTAAATGCTACTAAAATGTTATTGTTTTAAGCACTAAAATTATTAGTTAAATACAGAATAATTAATTTTCACTTGTCTGAACTAGGCATATTCTGTAAGTATGGTTTCATACATAATTTTTCAATCATTAATAAACAATGGGCAATGAATGATTGTCTGTTTATGTAAAAATTCTCAATTATAGTAAAGTATTAAATATATATATTTAATATTCCTATTAAATATATATACATATTATGTATGTATATGTGTGTTTGTATGTGTGTGTTTGTGTGTGTGTGTGTGTAAAAATGTATAAACAAAATCATTTTAAATAAGAACTGGTTAATATTTAGGTATTATTTGAAATTATTGAATAATGGTTTACTAAAATTTTATGTTTTAGGTGATACTTATATTGCAAAAACTTTAGAAGGCAGGGCTATATTAAAGGTCAACAATGGCTTACTAAATAGAATTTAGAACTTGAAATTTAATTATTCGGGACAAGACAAGCTGACCCCAATAAGTTGCTTTATCCATCCTTATTCAATCCATCCCAAGCTACTATTCCCTCAGGAATCACCAGTGCATTTCTATGCACCTTATCTGGCAACAGAATTTCAGACCAAACGAAATATCTGAATTTTATATAATGCCTATAGCACAAAAAAGACACCTCAGATCACTAGGAGCATTACCTGCATCAAAGCGATCAACTAGCAGAGACAATCCACAAATTCAGATACAAACCATTCCTTCTGAATTAATTAATTTGGTGAATAAATATCATTTTAAAATCAATTAATCATTATTTTAGTGTAAATATTTAATTATTGACTAAAATAAATATTATTTGTAGAGCATTCTACAGTGGAGGTAGCAGAATTTTAAAAATTTGGAACATCCTGACCCTGGACCCTGGCAGACAATTGAACAGACTTGGACTTCAACACTTTCTGCACGGATACATTTTTGTACCAAGAAAAGGTACTTTAGCAGACTACCTTAATCGATTCCCATTTTGAAGTCTCCTTCCGGATATCATCTTCTCCAAGATTTTCAGAAATTATACCCTGAAAAAAATGTGATGGGATGACAGTTTTTCAAATAGTACCAAAAGAATAATAGAGCTGGCCATATCAAAAGTTAAACAAACTAAAGACATATATTAAAAGGACTATTAAGATTATATTGGATCCATTGATGGTAATAACATTTCATATAACAATATTAGTATATTTCAATTGAGGATATTCAAACACTATAGCTACTCAATAGTTAAAACAATCTGAAGTATAATCTCTATTAGTATTTTATCCATTGTCATTTGGTGTATGGAGGTAAGACTTTGATTTCGACTAGAGATATTTTGAGTTCACACTGGAGGAGCAAAATATAACATGTAAATGACTAGTTATCTGCTATTCTTAGCTCGAGATAAGTTTAATGAGTAACAACAACAGGTGCTGTGGCATGCTCAAAATGTTTTTGACATGAAATTGGCTAAATGTAGTATACATATATGAAAACCTTGGTAACACTTTTAAGGATGTTTATTTTGTTATTTATGAATTTACAATCTATGAATTAATATTATTTATCCCTTTTCTTTATTATATATTTTTTTTATAATAAAATTTAAATTATGATATAGTTTTACTAAAAGCGTTGCAATAATTTTATTATAAAGAACAGTTTTAATAATGAATTGAAAACCAATTTTCACACCTGACTCTTTTTTCCCCGCGTGCCAATTTTACGTCACTGCGACACTTTCATGACTAACTCCTAACTTCACAGTGGAGTTTCGTGCGTTATACTGTACATCCATTGAAAATATGAAACTCTTACAGAATCCATGTCTGTCTGTCTGGCCATCTACTTTTACAGTGATGATTTCTGTGAACCAAAGGATGATTTTCTTAAGTCCGTTTATTAAAACCAAATGTTTAAACTGGTTGGGAATGGAATGCATGAAGTCTATTTCATGCAAATTTCACTCACATTGAACCAGTTTT
The DNA here is from genome assembly GCA_005406025.1 of Eumeta japonica. Lineage (NCBI taxonomy): Eukaryota > Metazoa > Arthropoda > Insecta > Lepidoptera > Psychidae > Eumeta > Eumeta japonica. The sequence goes on from BGZK01002081.1 coordinate 56,720, forward strand.
TTACAATAAATTCATGGTGTAACTATAATATCTATATATTTTACAAATAACTTGTTCCAGCTAAGAAGAAGAAAACCAACCTGTCCTTATAATTAATATAAACGAAGACAAGACTCGGGAGTGAATAGGGATGGATTCATAACTGTGCAGACGATGAGAAATTCTTGTTGCATTAGCTGAGCGTCGCGAAAAACTGCAAGGTTGGAGCAACATTGCAGCCATTAGTTATTTATTGTGAGAGTCCATTCAAAAATTACAAAAGTATATGTGGTGTGAAATACTTTGTACGAGTTTCACTTTCAAAGGGAGTCGATGGTGCTTTTAAAATATTTCATTCCACTGCAACTGAATATCCTAAAGAATCTTATGATATATGGATATTATTACAATTAGCCTTTTATATATACAAACTGACTTTGATCGTCCACAGCAGCTGTAAAACAACTTATGGTTGATCTTCACTTTAAGGAAAAGTAAAGTAATTTTAAAATATGTTTAGATATTGGATTACAATATAACTGCTCTTTGTTAAATAAGTTCAAGTAACTATTTATGATGTTAACTTGTTATGTTTGAAAAGAGAATTGGAAAAAGCTATCATATAAGAAAAACTTGTCTCGGTACTCTGTCCTTGCACTGGGCGATGTGGTGAAGGGATGCTGGAATTTTAGTGATATAAATTCATTCAGGCGCCATGTTAAAACACATCTTTGCTTTAAAAGTTACCACAGAAAATAAACAAATTATTGCTAAAGAGCATACTGATATGAAATCTAAAATTGAAGAAAAATTTGCATATTGATGAACCTCCAATGTTGATGAAACACTCCCACAACATTGTATCCCAAACAAAACCCAATTATACCAGTTCGATTGTTCAAAGTAATCGAAATTCACATTAGTTTATCAGATCCTAAGACAAAAGTTTCAATCACATTTTTCTAATGAAAACTTTACAGATGATATAAGTGTTGGTGTTGATGACATGTTATCCTTACTAAACAATTCTATGAGTCCTTTTCGATCTGAATTTAAACAATATTTTTTTCTGTACTTATATTCCTCCATTGTCCGTGTAGACACAAGATTACAACATAATCAATGCATTACGTACCCGATCATGCAAATTATTCCTTTATCATTAGTTTTACAGTTTTTTTCTATTGAAGCAGTTTGGTTGGAGACAACAAATTATTTGAAATATTAAGTAATAATTCTAAGTTAAGTGAAGAAAACCCAAATATTAAATTGGCTATAGAAAATGTAATTCAAGGTTCAGTTTGGCAAAAAAATTACACATCACACGTAGTTCATAATAATCCCATTACATTACCTATAGTTATTTTTTATGATGAATTCGAGGCAGGTAATGCTTTAGGTAGTCACGTAGGAATACACAAACTCGGCGGAATTTATGTATCACTTCCAGCATTGCCGCCACATTTATTTTCTATTAAGTAATATTTTTCTGTTGGCTATCTGTCATTCTTCCGATAAAAGTAAATTTGGAAATAAAGTTTTTACACCAGTTATCGAACAATTGAATTTCTTAAAATACTGGAGGTAATTTTTTGATGGTACTAAATTTGTTGTTGCAATTACAGGAGACAATTTAGGACTTAACTCTACTAGTTTTTCAGCAAATTTTGCTGTAGGTTGGCTAATAAGTCTGACTTGCAAACAATGACATTTGAAAATATTTCTTTGTTACGAGATATGAATTCATATAGAGAGCAAATCCTACAAAATGATTTGTCTAGGACAGGAATCAGAGAAGAATGTTGCTGGTTTGCTTTAAAGGAGTTTGATTTATTTGAAAACGTGGCAGTGGACCTTATGCATGACCTTTGAAGGAGTTCGATATACTATGACATATGTCATCAATCACTTCATTGACATTAAACTCTTAAATTCACATATTTTGCAAGAGAAATTGGCTTCATTCGATTATGGTCCAGATGCAAGTTCAAAACCATGTAATTGTATCATTATTGAAGTTTCGAGAGTCAAAATAAAAACCTCAGCAGCAGAAATGCTTACTTTAATTCGCTATTTTGGCTTCTCGTAGGATCTTACATTCCTATTGGACATGAAGTTTGGCATTTATATCTTAGCTTACGCACAATTGTTGATAGATTGCTTAGTCATAGAATATACAGTGATACGATAGAACAAATGAAGTGGATGATATCTGAATTTAATCAATTGTATTGTAAACTAACTGGTGAACCTCTTAAACCTAAATTTCACTTTTAATCCATTACCCAGTTATGCTAATGAAATTTGGACCTCTATGCCATTTGTGGACTATGCGGTTTGAAGCTAAACATAGAATATTAAAATAGCTGGAGAGCATCTTGTAGTAAAATAAATATTTGTAAAACTATTGCCATAAAAATCAATTGATATTGAATGATTTATTTTTGAAACAAACTATAAGTTTCCAAATGGAATGTGGTAAAAACGGTTTTAGATCAGGCTACTGTTGATAAATTTCATGTAGGTTATAATGTATTTGCCAAATATTCTGTCACCTGGGTGAAGTTAAAAGGTGTTGTATGGAGGTTAAATAATGTGTTTACAATAGATATTGGTGAAGATACACTTTTACCAGTGTTTGGTTTAATTGATACAATATTGATTACTGAAACAGGAGAAGTCTACTTCCATTGCTTATTACTTAACCTGTTGTCCTTTGATACGCATCATCATGCTTGTGAGGTTGTCAGAACTCGCCAACTTCAATGTGTTTCACATAAAGACGCTATCGCCCTTACCCAAACACATTAACCATAATGAGAAATTGCACTTTATATGTGACAATTAGATATTCAGTAGATTAACTAGTTTTTGTGATGGGGTGGGTCATTATTTAGGGAAGATATTACAATGATAAATATGTTTAAGTATTTTAAGTTATTAGAATAGTGATAGTTATTACTTCTTTTTATTGTCTTCAACTCATTTGAATGTCTTTAATTCATTTGAATTTCTAGAATTCAATTTCTATTTAATAGCCAAATGTTGTAATTTTTAAAATTGTAAAGATTTAGTAATCTATAATGGCTAGTCTAAGATAATATAAATGTCAATGTTCTTAATTAGATTAGGTAACTTGGTTGGTTTGATAAAATTTAATTAGTTAATTTTATAGATTACTGCCTTTGATAGATGTCCCATTGTTTACATAAAACTTTTGATTTCCAATTAAAGAGTAAGTTCCTACTTAAATTTTTGAGACTAAAGTACATACTGAGAACACAAAGTCTTTCAAATAAGACTTAAAGAATTATTTAATTGGCTTTCAATAATAGTTCTGTTAGTTATTATATATTGAAATACTTAATATAAGTAGAATTATTTGTAAGGCTATGAATATTGCAAATTGAAAATGTTTGTGTTGTAATTAATATATTGTACCTATGTTATCTAGTATAATAAAACAATAAATAAATAATGAATGTCTTATTTTATATACACTGACCTACTCAAGAGATTTCAATTTACTGTGGAAATTTTATGCAGATTAATGAAATAGTTATCTTATTACCTTTGGTCACAAAATTAATATGGAAAGGATGAATGAAAATAGACTGACAGTAAGAAGTCATACATATTTTAATTAAATTATGATTACAATTACAATTTTGTGATGATTTTTAACATAGTTGAAAATTGCTAAATATTTAATTGTACATCAATTTTTCTTATGTGGAAAAACCTTATACTAAGTATTGTTCCATGGCTATTTATTGTGAAAAGTAATTATTTTGAAGAAAGGTAGAAATGCAGCATATTAACATAATAAGTTTGTTTGTATTTTCTACCTTTCACTATAGTTAAAGATGGTACAATACTTATTTTAAGGTTTTTCATTTATGAAAAATTGGTGTATAATTAAATATATAGCAAATATAAGCTATGTTCTTAAAATCATCATAAATACTCTTAAAACAATCGTAAAGTAATTAAAATGTACCATTAAATTCCAGATGAGGTTTCACTACTGTCATGATGAAATATCATGATAGATAAAAATTATAATAGTTGAGCTAAAGATAAAATATTGTTCTAAGAAGTTGACTTGCTAGGAAAAACAGATATTTTCCAGAGTAAAGTCACGAAAATATTACAAACGAGCAAGAGAATATATCAGTAAAGTAAAGATAAATTAACAGGACAGCTGTGCATTTTATGAGAATCGTATTATTCGTCGGCGCAGTTGTCACGATAAAATATCGAGAATATCTCAATTGCTTTAGTGGTTCATCGCGAGTAATAATTCTTAAGTTTACCGATAAACTATCGTGTCCGCCGGTTAGGTTGATGACGTCACACATCATAATTGAAACAGGACGCGGAACAATATTCTATCGTGACGACTTTCCTAATAATTCATTCGTAAGAACGCCGAGTCGTTTTTAAAAGGAATACGATGTATTTATTCGTATTTCTGATTAAAATCTGGGTACATTTTCTCAGTGTGGTATTACCAGTATTATGAATTAAATAGAAAGTTTAATATAAGGTGTGATTCAGTTCCAATCGTTATTATTATTAAAATCTTTAACTTTAACTTCGGCAAAAGAAGCCTCGTAATAGTTATCTAATATATATCCAAACGGAATCGGAAATTACTCGCAATTCGCCTCACAATTAGAATATTATAGAAGCTAGATTTGAGTGATGTTAATTTTGACCTTCGTAAATTCCTCTTGTTCCAATGTTCATTTTTAGTATTATTCTTTACTGTGAGATGTTTTCACGTAAAGGAATTTTGCGACATTAAAGATGTTACGCTATATTATTTTAGGTTGCAAAAGTCGTCAAAGAACGTAAAAGAGAAAAATATTTTTTCATTAAAACTGTTTCAAATATACTAATTTCGGATTGTTAACATTATTTTATTCAGCTAGGATTCATGAAAGAAGAAAGCGAGTTTGTTGTTTTATTTTAGTGGTTTGTTGTTACATTTTGGATTATAATTTCCATGTGTTGCGATCATTTACAAATTACTTTACTCATATTTTAAATTATAAATAAGTCTAAGATTTCGTTGCGGATTGCGGTGTTTGAGGAAAAGCATGTCAGATTTCGGAATTCATCGGTATAATGGTTTAAAAAATATTTCAATTTCAACACTTCATAAAATATTTTTCTCCAATTTTACTTGTAGAAATCAACAGACTTTCATGCGGTTTACGGAACCGATGAAACTTTCAAAATAGAACTTACAAATTTTTTTAACGATTGGTAAAGTATTGTTAGTTATAAAAAACATTATTTAGAAACAAATACACAAATATCATTCGGAAATTATTAAAATAGATTTCTAAATTTTAAAATGTTAGGATCTGATAAGAAATCGAGTCCAAAAAATCGAGCTGGAGACCGTAATTTTATAGCAGGAATTTATTATTCTTGTCAGCTTGTTACACATAATTTTTAAATAAAATATTAATATATCAGTCTGTCACAGTGGATCTATTTTATAATTCGGTAAAGCAATATTAAAATGGTAGCGTTCCAATATTATTTAATATGCTAATACACTTCTCACTAGCTTATTTTCATAAAAAATTTATAAATTGCCTGCATGTGACGAAAAAATTACTTAAAAGAAATTACTTATCAGAGAGTCATTTTCATACCTATATGTTGATTTGAAGGTCGATTCTGGAACTTAAGAAATTTTGGAAATGAAATACGGGACGATTAAGCAATTGAAGCGGTTGTGATTCCAAAATCAGACTTGCGGAATGTGTCTGGTGACACAAGACGCGTCTAAAAGCGAAATTTTGAAATCATTGTTGTTGTATGACAAGAATAACACACAGCTATTCGGAGGGCTAAAGCCTTTCATTGCGTTTGTCAAAGAAGTTTGTTGTGGAGCTCATCTCAGTTGACTCCCGAGATAATGGGCAAGTTGGTTTTCTGAAGCGAAGGATCGTACAGTTTTTTCCCTATGAATTTTGGTGTCCAATAGACGACACTATATTAACCGTCCGCATTTGACGTCACGGTTTATATTTCATATCGACGATATTTTAAAATCGGTACAGAGTTCACACTCCAAGAACAATATTGGGATATTTTGGATTTAGCTCGACTAAGCTATTTTATTATAATTTAAGAGAATTCTCTAAAGCACATTGAAAATTATCGCCACCAAATCGTGTTCCAAATTATAATATTGATAGAACGAGTCTCGAAATAAGATAAGTACCCTACCGAAACAGAAGTTCGAGTGTTAAGTTTATAAAACTGATGGTATAACAGCGGGACTGCGAAATTCCTATTTTCGACCGACAGTGGTGGTGATCTGCTGATGTGCTCCAATATGCTATGTTGTATCCGGTGTAGCCTGTTGTAGCGAAGCACACTACTAAATGAAGAAATAATATATAGCAGAATGGCCCCTTCTTTGAATAAATAAGTATTGCATGCAGTTGTTTACGTTACTTGTGAACTGTGACTGTTTACAATATTTCAGAGAGAACTATTTTATTTTGTTTACACCGAATTTGCTGCTTATAATTTTATCGAAGATTAGCCCGTCCGCGGCTTTTATTCGTGGACATAGAAAATATTCTTTCATTTTATATATAGATCGATTACGAATCTAATCTCCATTCTAGTCCCGATTCTGTTTGCAATGCCAATTTGTTTTACTGCAGACGTCCAGTTTTTTCCGACTTCGATGATTGTTATTGTAATTTTTAACTGAAAATACATCTTCAACAAAATTAAAAATGGCCTTTAGTGATAGAATTTTCGTAATCGGATCAGCAGTTTCAAACATTATTCGCTACATACAAATTTATAATATTATAAATAACGTGTTGTCAGAATAAAATAAAGACAGATAGACATTTGCCAATCGTCTGTGCAATCACACGGTCTTACTGTATATAAATGTTCATAACCATTGGTTAAACAGTCCTTGTCATAAAGGGACGTACAGACAGACATTGACCTATTATTTGCGCAATCATATTCCTTACTATGCACGAATTTTCATCGTTTAGTCAAACCGATTGTAAGTTAAAAAAAAGACAAACAGACAAACAGAAATTGATAGCGTCGGATTCAAAAAGTCGTAAAACGTATATTGATCACAAAATATGATAGATTTACATAGTTGTATGAAATCATAGATGATACGCAAGCGCTTGGGCAGATAGACTCTGAGTCCTTGAACGGACCAGGTCGGGGCCCTCGAGCACAGAGCCAGGATCCTTAGGCATACCGAGTTGGGCTCTTTTACACAGAGCTTTGGCCTTCGGGTGCATAAAGTTTGGGACCCTTTATAAAGCTAAATAATACGTGAATGAACATGGAATAAAATTTTATGAACAAGTCAAACGACGATGACGGCATCTCGGGGCCCCATCGGACGGAGCCCCGGCCGTGTCCCGCGTCCTTATAGAAAAGACGGAACTACCCGTGATATATATGGGCTTGTGATGAAATATACCGGAAATTCAGGCGTCGCCACTTTAGTTATCTTTGGTGATCAGTGCGTTAACATGATAAGTGCAGTTAAATGTATTTCAGAAGTTCCATAGTGTACTTTTGTACCACAGTATAGTGGAATATGTGTTTATGTTTTTGTGTTTATGTTCACTTTTCATTCCGTCTCTGTACTATAATACAAGACTCGATATTACATTATTTTTAGATGATAATCTTTTCAGGGTGTTACTCTAATCGAGTTGGTCCGATTCATTGCCTGATACCGAACTAATGAGATTAGAAATGGTACTGAAATCAGAATCGGCACTAAAATCGGAACTAGAATCGTTACCCAAAGAGAGCTAGAGAATGAGAACTTGAGTCGGAAACAAAAGTGGAACCAAAATAGAACCGGTATTAAAATGAGATCATAGCCAAAAAGGAACCGGGAACAGAAGTGATATCAAAAACACAACCTATATATGGATCGGAAACGAGAGCAAGTCTGGATCGCAAAGATAAAATATTGCTGACGAGAGTCCATGGAATCGTATTCGGTCGTAATCGTAGAAAGTCCATGGTATTTTAGTTGTGATGACCTGCAAAAATTTTACATGGAGTCGTAGTTTCAACTTTTCTGTTTCAATCACTGGACTACCACTGCTGGATAAAGACTACAGTGACGTACGATACCGAACGACCAGCAACAACCCAATCCACCTAGTGATTGAGGCCATCCACGCTGTGACGTCTTTCGAGATTACCATCTGGTAACAAACCTTTCTTCCCAACCTGCCGATTGCTATTTCGCCTTATTCATTCTATAAGTTATTGTAGGTGATTCTGGTTCCTTTAAGCTACTTGTTGGTTTGTTTTGGCGACTCTAAAGTTTGTTTATGAGATCAGTCGGGCATCCGTGTACAATCAACGCCAAAACGCACCGTTCGAACAGTTTCGTCTTAAGGCACCGAGATGCATTGGATTTACAAGAGTTTTTTTGCATTTTGATCTACCTACCTGATCAGATATGAATTTAATACGTCCACCTGGGACGTTCCAAGTAGACTTACTCGCAAAGTTTTAAGTGGAGACTACTCAACTATCACCTAATACGTGGATGTTCGACGTAAAGACAGTTCTTCAAAACCGTGTCTGAACACGGTAGGTACTTAGGTCGCTCAAATTCGCCGACTCTGCTGTTATCACTATATCGTCAACAAATCAAAGGTGGATGATGTATTCGCTATCTGATTTTGATGTTGTATGGAAAGTGTTTAATATTGTTTATACGATTTATTACACAAACAATTATATATATATATATATATATATATATATATATATATATATATATTTATATGTATTATTGTGAATTATATAGTATATATGTTTCTGCTGCCTATTTTTCCTTTTCTTTGTTGGGCGATAGGTGTCGCTTTTGTGCAACTACCGACGAGACGAAAAGTAAATTACAACGTAAGCGACGTGTAAACGCTTGTGCGGAAAAAATAATATAAAAATCTAATAGTGCGGTGCCGCGTGTGTGTCCAGAACGCGACAAGGTAAGCCTTTACTCCTAATTATTCCCTTCCTATGTTATATTTTATAATATATATGTGCAAACTGGAGGCAGACCGGCATAGTTTTGCTCGAGGAAACTGCGATACGCGAATTTGAGATTTGTGTTGAGAAAGAACTTGAAATTAACATTTGGTCCATCGAGCACGGATGCCTTTGGATTTGTATAATACTATATATTTATTTTGTATATATATATTTATTCGTATCAACATTTTAACATTTTTCGTATGTACCCACTAGCGGAAATAACTGTCGGTATATAGATATTTTGCATTTTTATAAGTTATTATATTTATATAAGCAATACTTCTTATATACGTAAAATTTCCAAATCCAACACCTAAAATATTTTATTTATGTAAATTATTTTTATTATAGTAAAACGATTCACACATTTAAAAGCGCCATCTATCCATATTTATAGGCGCGATTTACATCTAAATTACACGTTACTTACGAATTTTCGAAGTGTACATTATTGTTACAGATTAGGGTAAAGATATAATGTACATAAATGCAAGGGTTCAAACTCTTTCGAAAGAAAATACTTTATTTTATTATATAAGTATTAAGGTAAGATACTTTTCTTTATCTCGCTTTTTCTAAGTTATTCTATTCTTGTTTATTATGGCACCGAGAAAGTTAGCCGTGTCATTACTACGTTATAATTTATTAGTTCAATTTGGATAAATTGAACGATCTTTCTAAGGTGGCATCTCCCAATGAAGAGGGCGTTCAGAATTTTAAAATAAGATACGCCGATTTAGAAAATATTTATAATGATTTCGTGGAAAACGTCGAGATTGAATCTTTGTTCACACCAGAGAGAGTTTGATTCCGAAAGCCATCAAAATATACAATTTCTATACCAACCTTTATTACGGTATCAAGCGAAAATACGCAGAACTGGTTCCTGATCAAACTAGTGTTCTAAGCATTTGAATTTATAGAACCTAAACAAAATAAAATGTTTTTTGCCGAAATTGCAACTTCCTTCCTTTTCTGGTAGAATAGAGGAATATATTTCATTTATTGATATATTTAAATGTATTGTGGGAACATATTGTCAGATGTTGAAAAAATTATATTATCTTATTGGTTGTTTATCTAGAACCGAAAATGTTGATTCAACATTTTGTCAATTATGGGAGAAAATTATTTGGTTGCATTAGATTTATTACAACGTCGTTACGGTAATAAAGGTTATTGACAGATAAATTATTGTATAATTTGCTATCTATCACGTCGGTTAATAAAACGGTGAGCTCTCTTTAAAAACTTTTAAACATTTTATTAGAAAGTACTAAGGTCCTTAGAAAACTAAAATTTCCTGTATGTCAATGGTCCTATTTGTTATTATATATTAATTTACAAAAAAATAGATAGTAATATGTAAGGATTTTGAAAAACGCATGGAAGGCAACGACTTTACCTACGTTTGATGATTTCATTAAATTTTTAGAAATGAATTAAGAATATTGGAGCTCCATAAAACCCATCTTCAGCAGGAAAAGGTACGAGTAATAAATGCGTACCATTCGGATCCAAGCAGCACAGTTATCAATCTATTACAATTAGTCCTGTTGACCAATGTAACTATTGTCGCTTAAAAATCACACATAACTAAATGTTTTCGGTTTTTGTCATTGAAACCGCAAGGGCGGAAACAACATATTTTAACAATAATTTTAGATGTTTAAATAGCCATAATATTTGAGTGTACTTAAAATCATTTGTGATAAATGTACTCTTCGAAACATCATACGTTGTTACATTTTAACGCGGAACCAAACGTCGATGCTCATAGACCAGAAACGACAAACGTTCCTCAAATAGAATCGAATCAAATGTACTACAGCGTGCTAACGCGTTGTGATTCTATATATTCTGGCCCATAAACGCGCTGTACTCCTGCAAACAGCCATGGTACAGGTGATGATTTTGCGGCCAGTTTCGTAATGTTCGAGCACTTCTAGACACCGGTAGTCAGAGCACCTTTATATCGAGTCGTGCGCGAGGTTGGGTTTTACATCGTACACAATATACTGATCTATTACAGGTCTTAAAGGGTACATCTATAACCAATTGTAGGGGAAAGGTAATGCTCACTATTCGGCCTTGCCATGTAGATCGGCCGATTCTAGGTAATGACGGGTATCGTTTTGATGAAGATTTTGACAATCTTCCAAATTATCTCTTCCTCGAGCTCAAAATGAGTTTCATGGTTTAAATTTGGCTGATGAACGATTTTATGAAAGTCGTAGTGTTGAATTGTTAATAGGTGCGGATCTTTATGTGAAATAATCTGTGGTAATTAATTTTTCCTGACTCTGCCCCTGCCTGTCAATACTATTTTCGGGCATGTTTTAATGGGATCAGTGGTTTGTCCGATTGGAAATTCAGAACACGTATATAATTCATGTTTTACCTAAAGCTTCATCAGTCACGTATCGATAGATGAAATATTAACAAAATTTGGGAAATCGAAGAAGTCCCTAAAATTATTATAGACCCAAAATGTCGAATGTGAATCGATATTTCGAGATACACATTATCGAGATATAACCGGCAGGTATGTGGTGCGTTACCACTACGATCGGATCGGCCACAGCTCGGTGAATCTAAGCAACTGGCTTAAAGCGGTTTTACTCTAGAGAAGCGTCTACAATGTAAATGAGAGTTTACGAGAAAAAATATAGCGTTTATGAGAGAATACATAAATTTAAATCATATGTCGCTCTATGAAGGATCATTAGATAACCTATCTGAATCAGAACATTATATTATACCGCATCACGGCATATTTAAATCTGCCGCATTAGAGTTGTTTTGATGCGAGCTTCCCGACGAGCAGCGGAGTCTCGTTGAATGATTGTTTACATCGGGGAGAAGTTACAAAAAGGACATAATTTCAATTATATGTAATTTCGATTGTATTCGGTTGTTTTCACTACGGATATTCGCATGATGTTTCGTCAAATTGTTGTGTATAAGGACGATCAAATGTATCAACTAATATTTTGGCGCGAAGTCTCTGAGTTACCCTTACGTTTATATAAACTGCATACTATTACATACGGTATGAGATCTAGTCCATTTTTAGCAATTCGAGTGTTGAATCAGTTATCGAATGATGAAGACGCGAAATATCCCGCGGCGGCGCGTTTGCTTCGCTCTTCCGTTTACATGGACGACATTTTAGGTGGGCGCACACCGAGGCCGAAGCAAACAGCTAATGCTCGACTTAACAAAATTATTATCTTCAGCGGGCTTTGAGCTTCGGAAATGGACTTCAAACAATGCGGAACTGTTGTCGACATTCTGCGATCACTTGGAGAAGCCGCATGTATTCGATAATGCAGATGGAATTAGTTATATAAAAAACTCTGTATGTTAATGGAACTCTTCTACCGATCGGTTTACTTATCACTTAAATTTACCAAAGTGATTCGAATTGCAAAAAGAACAATTTTATCTGCCTTAGCTCGCACCTATGATCCGTTAGGATGGATTGCACCAGTAATCCTTCAAGGTAAATTATTAATGCAACGTTTGTGGGCTCTGGGCATAGATTGGGACGTCGATCCTCCACAAGAAATTGTAAAAACATGGAATAGCATATTATCGAATTTAACTTTTATAGAAAATATTAAAATTGAACGGCATTGTTTGTTAAACGCAATACAACATTGTTCATTACATGGCTTTTTATGGATGCAATGGAAGCGGGTACGTTGCTGTCTATTTGCGAGTAGTAGACTCTAGCGGTAGAGTGAAGCTCTCATTAATGATGGCTAAGTCACGAGTAGCACCTATCAAGACTAAATTAACAATACCTAAACTTGAACTTTGTGGCGCGGCACTTGTTACTAAAATTCTGGACAACGTGTTCTACTGATTCGAGACAATGTTGAAATACATGATATGGTGTGTTGGACTGACAGTACTATAGTTTTATCTTGGTTACAAACACCACCTCATCTCTTACAGACCTTTGAAGGAAATCGTGTCTCTCTTATATTAATTGCGGTTTCAAAATAAAATGGAGACATTTGTTTCACAAATGAACCCAGCTGATGTAGTCAGCCGTGGATGTAATGGAGCAGAATTATTAATGCACCTCTGGTGGGGACCGAGTGGCTTCAAATGCTGAGAAATTCTGGTCAAAATTTAATCAAAACGGAACATAATTTGCCTGGCTACGTAAAATCGACAGTAGCACAATACATGTACCAATGAACTGAAATTTGAATTAATTGAAAGGTTCAGTTCTTTGTCAAAATTAGTATCAGTTGTAGGTTACTGTTTTAGATTTTATAATAATCTAAAATACAAATGTAATAGAATTAACCTTAACACCTATCTGTACTGGAACGAGACTTAGCATTAAACTGTTTAATAAAATTGGTTCAAAGAGAACATTTTCAAGCTGATTTAGATTATTAAAAACATAAACAATGCTCAAAATCATTGCGTAGACTTGTGTCCTTTGTTGACAAAGATGGTATCCTGCGAGTTGGTGGCAGACTTGAGCACTCGACCTTTTCATTTAATAGAAACATCCTTGTTTGTTGCCAAAATCTCACCATTTTACATATTTAATTATTGATTACTTTCACAAGGTGCATTGTCAACATCGGTCCTACAGCCTTACAGGCTATCATACAACAACAATTTTGGATTTGGCAGCACGTCAAGTAATTAGGTATAGATTATTTAAATATATATTTTGCTTTAGAACTGTGCAAGACCTGCGGAACCACTTCTATGTCCGATTTGCCGGCAGATCGTGTGTCTAGTGGAGTATTCAATACGGTTCAGACACTGCAGGTCCATTTTTGTAAAGGCATCAAAATTACGGAACGCTAAATTATTGAAAGCTTACCTGTGTGTTTTGTTTCTCTGCGTCGAAAGCTGTACACCTAGAAGTAGTCGGAGACTTACTGAAGGAGTTTTGCGGCACTTACTGATTTACGTCTAGGCGCGGCTTACCCAGTACAATTCGATCTGATTGCGGAACTAACCGTGGGGACAAACAAACATCTAAATGATGTACAAAATTTCTGTCGGATTTCAACATTCAAGATTCATTGTGTGATGATATTTCTCAACGAGGAATAAAGTGGTACTTTAACTCCAGGAGCACCCCATTTTGGCGGGTTTTGAAAGTGCTGTAAAATCAGCAGTGGTTTTCGCGTATCATAGGGGAACAAAGGTTGACATACAGGGCTTTCAACGGTATTTGCTCTCTCGTATTGAGGCCGTAAGGAACTAAGCGTCCACTCACTTTCCTTGTCCCACGATTCAAACGAGTTTGAGGTTTTGACAATCGGCTCATCTATTAATAGGAAAATCTTATTGGCGGTCCCGGAATACGATTGGGATGAAACTCCCATGTCCCGCTTGGAGTAGATTCAGGTTGTTCAGGTGATATCCCAACATTTCTGGCGCAAATGGAATAATCTGTACCTTCATCAACTTCAAATGCGCAATAAATGGGTTTCGGATGCAAACCCTCCTAAAGGGAGACTTGGTACTGATTAAGGAAGATAACCACTCAAGGGAGACGCGGACGTATTGAAAGATGCTACCGAAAGGATGGTGTTGTCCGCGTGGTTATTTTAAGAACTAAGAGCGGAAAGATCACGCGACCTGTTGTTAAAATTTGTCGCTTGCCAATAGATACATAATTTTACCTTTTTTAATCGTTCATTTATATTATTTATATAATTTTATCTAACTATTAAGTTTTGGTTTAATTTTACATATATATATGTTATGATAGATAAAGGCTTTAGCCTTTCTCGGCGGGGGTATGTTTAATATTGTTTTACATACGATTTAATACACAAACAATTATATATATATATTTATATATATTATATATATATATTATATATATATATGTTTAAATTGTATATTTTTTCCTTTTCTTTTGTTGGTGGGCGATAGGTGTCGCTTTGTGCAACTACCGACGAGACGAAAAAGAAATTACAACGTAAGCGACGTAAACGCTTGTGCGGAAAAATAATATAAAAAATCTAATAGTGGTGCCGCGTGTGTGTCCAGAACGCGACAGGGTGTTTCCTTTACTCCTAATTATTCCCTTTCCATATGTTATTTATTTTATAATATATATGTGCAAGGTTCGAGGCAGACTGGCATGTTTTTGGTGCTCGAGGAAAACTGCGATACGCGAATTTGAGATTTGTGTTGAGAAAGAACTTGAAATTAACAGAAAGGATACTTCCAACGCTGTCGCAAATTATGATTGTTGTTAATTATTATGGTATATTATTTACAGCGTACAAAAATAATATATTTTAAAACGGTGTAGTTACAATTTTATAGAATTATTTACTGTACTCGCATTCGACTATATAATGCCAACTCACTGCCGCACCCTTGATTCTCAAATGCTCTGGCTCTCGCCAGTTGTTAATGCAACAATGATTCGCCGCCTTTTCTTCCGTTCGATATTCCTGTGCATCGGCGCCTTCACCCAGTAATTACAACGGCCGCCAATCACTTGCTTAGATTTAAATTAGACTCTTAGTGGTTCAATTACGAGCTTATTCTAGATAAAATTACTAATATGATCAACTACGTGTCTGTTTCCGTAGTCCGATCATGGTCTGATAAGTCGTCAGCAGCAGTCGGATGGGGAACATCCAGTAGTCATATAAATTGTTGTGAGAACAGTGAGCGAGTAGTGAATGAACAGTTCGTAAACTACAGTTGTAAATGATAAATAATTTAGGTTTGTTAGCTAGATATAGATGTCTTCTTGATCACTGTAACGTCAGTCTTAATGACTTTATCGACTACACAACAAAATCGCAGAGCAGTCCGTGCGCTGAGTGACTTCGAGAACGGGACGGTGCGGCCGTGCTGTTTGCTTTTGCTCGTCTTATGGCTGCCGGTGCCCTCGATAAGTGAGACGAAAATATGCAGTGTCCGACTCGATACGATACCCAATGTTTGATTATGAAATTTCTTCACTGTAGGTGATTCTGTTTGTAATAGGCATTTCACTTTGTTATTTACAATTTGTTGAGTCTTAGCTAATGTATATAGGATTATAGAAATTTATGAACGACTTAGAATAGACCATCTCATTGGAAATTTTGACCACACAAAACTATTTTTACATTGTATAGGGATGAAGAAAAAAGAGGTGCGTGATTCGCGAACAAAACTTTTATTCTTTTAAACTGATTAACATTGCATTGTATGCCTTATGCGATGTAGGTAAAACTATCTAACTTTTAAACTTAATTTCATTTTCAATCTCAATACTAATCGATTGGGAATAACTGTATTGAAAAATCATAGCTTGATGTAAATTGATTAGCAGGTAATTGAATTTTTAACTCACAGTTATTCCAGTGTTTTGATCTGTCATTTCTGCTTAAATATCTGAAATGGAGATTGCAATTAATGTTTTATGTTTTTGTAATTGTCAACAGATGCTATAGTAATAATAAAAATAAAAAAAGGATTTTCGGTGAAAATTTTTATTTATTAATATAAAATAAGAACGCGATTCAACAAAATGTCACAACGAGGTAATTATTAATTTTAATATCTTCACTTTAAAATCATAATAAACAAACTTATGAAATAAAATAAATACTATGTGTCGATGTATTTATTGTATTAAATATTATTCTTTCAAATATTTATCATCATAATAAAATAATAAATAATTTGTTGGAAATTTCGAATTTCGAACAAATTTTGTAAATGCTGTGTATCTGATCTGAAGTTATTAATGGATTAATTGTTTCGTACTTGTTACCGCATGTATTAATTGATTATTATTGATATTTAAACTTTTGTTGACAAAAATACAATACTTTATCTTATTACTAATAATACTATTATAATTGCTTTATTAATAATAAATACAATTTTGCATGAAATTTTGAAATCATTTTACATTATATTGTGTAATAAATATGAAAAATACCTATTCTTTTCATTTGATTCCACCACTATACAGCAACTATAAACTACTCGAAATCAAAAATAAAAAAAGAGGATTTTTGGTGAAAAGCTCATGTGTTGTAATAAATCTATAATTTAAATAATATATGGATGCACATTTGGTTACACCAAATTTCCTCATAGCTTAATCTTATTTCATCAACTTTCCACATAAATGTCCCACACATAAATCACAAAGCCTATAGCAATGACCACTATAGCGAAAGGGGATATAGAGCCGTAAATACGATGATCAAAAAATAAGCTGGTCTTTAATTGCGACGGTTGATATCGCGCCACCGTCCGCGTTTGTTCCGGTGGCTGTGTCCACCTTGCGCGAGCGCTGACTCCCGCGCCAGCGCCCGCTCCAGGTTAGCGTCGCCGCAGCGCCAGCGTCCGCTCCAGCGAGAGAGCCCGATCCGACGCCAGTTCGCTCCTGCGCCAGCATCCGCTGCAGCGCGAGCATTCGCCCTGAGCCAGCGCCTGTTCGTGCGCCAGCACCTGCAGCCGCGCCAGGCCCTGCTCTGCGGCGGTCGCGACGATGTCCTGCAACCAAAATTAAAAGTACGAATAAGTGTCGATGTAAAATTTCACATGCGATCTGTGTGGTGTATGTCATTTAGAAGTGATATGTATGAATAAGGTGAGAACAATTGTTTGTAGAATGAACGACTTAGAATAGATCATCTCATTTAAATTGTGACCGCACAAAACTATTTTTAGATTGTATAAGGAACGAAGAAACAAAAAAAAGGTGCGTATTTCGTGAACAAACTTTATTCATTTAAACCGATTTTAACATTCAGATGTGAGGTCTTATCAATCATAATTTCGACATAGTTTCGACAGGGTGCGACATCAAGACTCCACCGTCCGCCTTTGCGTCGGCGCCTGCTCAGTCCGCCGCAGCGCCAGCGTCCGCTCCATCGCCAGAGCTCGATCCGACGCCGCGCCCGCTCCCGCGCCAGTTGTCCGCTGCAGTGAGCATTCACCCCCGAGCTGGCGGTCTGCTCAGCAAGGTCAGCACCTGCAGCCGCGCTGGTAAATTCTGCCTCCGCGAAGTGGCGATGGGATGTCCTGCAACCAAAATTAAAAGTATCGGTAAGGTCGATGCACCACGCGATTTGTGCGGTGTAAGCAATACGAAGTGATATGTAGGAATAAGGGAGAACAATACTTTGTTGGTAAAACCAAAGTCGAAAGTCAGTACTTTTAAATAAAAGTAGCGAATCTGAGGACGATGATTGCTATTTTACAACTTAGTTGTCGGTGGGGACGGCAACCGACCCTCTTTTCGTTAAATTTGAAATTGATACAAGCAATAAAATATCTGCCATTAAAACCGAAAAGAATTATCAGCGATAATGGACCCCGTTTACGTCAACGTTTACGTCAATCAAGTAAGAGACATATTTAAAACCATAAATATGAAATTAAACACACGCTCATAGCGCCATCATAAGGCGAGTGATGGAGCGACCGGAAACGCGGTCCTCTCTCTCTGAGAAGAGAAGCGAGCAGTTCATGCTAAATCAGCAAGAAGGTGATGAGATCGCTTTAATCAAGTTTTGTCCCCGTACAGAAAACACCGACATATGTTAATTTCTGCAAGTTCTCGCTCAACACAAAAATCTCAAATGGATGTAATAAGCCTCGAAACTTAAAACTATGCTGGTCTGTCTCCGAACTCTGCACGTATATTGTCGAAATACCATAAGAAAAGGAAAATAATTAGAAGTAAAGGTTTACCCGTTGTCGCGTCCTGAGATAACAACGCGCACCGCACAATTTGGTTTTTATATTATCTTTTCAGCAATACGTTTTATTATCGTCGCATACGTTGCCAGTTAACTTTTGTCTTGTCGTAGTTGCAGAAAAGCGACACCATCGTCCCACCAACAAGAAAAGGAAATAGGCAAGGAAACAAATATACTATATGATTTGTAATAATATATATGTGAAGCGCATACTTCTGGGGACAGTTTTTCGATAGATCGTCATGCTTCAGGGAAGTATTCTTTGGGACTGTCCCCAAAGTATGTTTTATCAAACGCATACTCTTTGAGCCTATTCTATGTAACGCATGTTTGAGACAACTGGTCAAGCGTGAACATTTCAAGCGGTTCAATGCCATTTCTGCTCTTATTTACAGGTAACAACTAGATAAGTTTCATAATAATTGTTATTATTTTGACTAACTTTAATAGAATGAATTTCAGTATTGAGTCACAACTACCCCGACTTTGTTTGAATGAAAATAATTTCTTTTTATATTTCGAGTATTTTTATGATTGTTATATATTTCTATATTTAAAAATAATTATTATTATTAAACTGTAATATTAAAATAAGAACTAATGTATATTTTGGGGTTTGTTTGTATCTAGGTTTCACAATTTTGTGAGAGTTTTATATTTATAACGTCAAAAAATGTTATGGTGTATTTATTTTCGAAATTTTGCGTATATATAATAATTGTTTTTATTTTATTTATTTTTATTGTTTTCCGTATTTTACGACTAAATTTATACTACTACATAAATCTGTAGCGTCTGTCTGTACATTCAGTTCTACCATTTTTCAAATATATGTGTTTATGTTTGTTTATCTGTCTGTATGTTTTATTATAATTAACGAACAGTTTGACCGATTTTGATGAAAATTGTTATACAGTAATCTGTCTGTCTGTTTGTTTACCTTTATGTTATGACCTGAACATGGATTGCATAAATGATAATATACAGTTTGTTTGTCTGTCTGTCTGTATCTCGGTTTACCTGTATGTTTTGTTATAATTTAAAAATCATTTGTCCAATCTATGTAGAAATTGATGTACACTCTAGAACATATGATTGTGCAAATAATAAGCTACTGTCTCAGTCCGTCTGTCTGTATCTTTTATAAATTGAAAAGATTTAATCGATCTTGTTGAAAATCGCTTACCGTTAGAACATGTGATCGCGCAAATAATATTACTGTTTGTCTATTTGTCTATTTGTCTATCTATATATATGTTTTTTTATAACTTAAGAAGGGCGTGACTGACTTAATGAAAATAGGTCTGGAAAAACATGCGCTTGCGTAAATGATGGATTACTGTGTGTCTGTGTGTTTGGCAGTCTGTAAGAACGTATATGCGACCAATATCGATAAAATTAGTGTAGAGTCAAACATGATTGTGCAAATTATAGGCTACTCTTTTTGTCTGTCTCTGTGTTATTTTATAACTTAGAACCGTTCCATCTATTGTGATAAAATTAGTGATCAATTAGAACAAAGCATGTACTGTCTGTCGTCTACCTGTAATGTATATATGTTCTTTAACTTAAGAACTGTTTAATCGATCGTGATAAAATTAGTTACATTCAGAAGAACCTGTGATTGCAAAAATACACCCTGTGTTATTCCACACACTATATGAGAGAACAATGAAAAACAATCATTATTTTTATTTCTTTAGTAGCAATATTCATTATTAGTATTCACGTTTAGTTTTATGTAGTTGCGTGTGTCTATGTGTTTAATTTTGTTTTACATCAGAATTAAGGTTCCAATTTTGTATGAAACTTCTTTATAGAGCGAGGTACGAAATTTAAAATGTGATGAGATGCATCTTTTTATAATTATGCGAGGAGCAAAGATTCATATTGTTTTGATAATTCAATAACACAATGCTAGTACAGCATTACTAGCATTGGTATTTGACGTTGTCTGCGTATTTTCTGTCGAACCGAATTATCAACAGATGCTAAGAATACTTACTTCATTAATAAGAAAACTCTTTGAATATAATAGACTTATTCGCTATTGTTTCATGTGCATATTTGTAAGCTAATATATTATATAATGAGAACAAATATAGTAGGAACCGATTTCTAAACAGTAAAACAAAAACTTATGAATTGATAGATATATATTTTGATAAGTTTATTAACTTGTAATAGTCATATGAATATATGTTATCCGTTCCACTCAAACCAATTTTCAACCACTTACTGCTATCCGATTATGCTGAAATTTGGTATACATATGAAAAAGTTAGTATGACCGATATTATTTAAAAGTTTAAATTTCAAACTACAGAGATTGTTAATTTTAAAAGAATGCAAAAATCCAAATAGTATAAACTTCAATGATCACATCAAGACGCCGCCACCGCCCGCCGAAAGGCGGTGTGCGGCACCATAAAATAAGCGGGCTCTTCAATATCTTTTAAGAAAACACCACGTGTTTTTACGTTTCTAACAGGGTGACTATAATGAGTAAAATTTTGTTGCATATTGTATGTTTATCTCATAGTACTATGATCTAATACAAATAATATGTAAATAATTCAATTCGGAATGTTAGTTTAACATACTTATTTATTTCATTTAACTGTTTATTATTTTATATGCATATATAAATACAAAATGAATAGAGATAGAGAGAGAGATAACAGCAAAAAGTAAATATAAAAAGGTAGTAGTACAAACAGCCTAATCTAAATTAATAATATACAAATATGAAAAGTAAATTAAAGTGCATCAGCAAAGAGCGCATCTTCACATTTACGTCCTTTGGTTCAGATGCGCAGTTTTTCGAAATGACCATAAATAGTATATTATTCCGATCGCATTCAAAAATTATTTTAAAGTATTTGATTAAATATTAGCTTTATTATTTTTTCATAATTTTGGACATAATGGCTTAAAAAAATAAAGGAAGGACAGAACATGCCTTCTTTGAAGTAATCATTTCAAATTATTCATGTAATCAGAAAAAATATTAAAAAACGTTAAAGTGTTTTTAAAAGAACTGTCGAAGTATGTACCACACGATGATGTTTCTAGTGAAAAAATTTTTCAGCATCTGTTGTACAAAATAGTGCCTCCCTATAAACACTTATTTTTATTATTTAACAATTTTATAAGATCAGTTATAAATGAAGGTATATGAAAATATATTAAATTATTATTTTACATCTGAATTATTTTGTTTATATTGTATCAATTAGTTAATATTTATATGGGATTATCAGGTAATATTTTGAAGGGGTTCATAATATATAAGCATATAGCTGTTTAATAGAAATAAATAAATATCATAAGATAAATGTGCAAAAAGAATAATGATAATAATGTATAAAAACAGATAATTGAAATACAACAATACAACAAGTTAATCCACGTTAATTAAACAATTAAACGAGTTCATACGTAAATTTGATGTAATGATAATCTCCTAGTATTGGTACAATATTTTCCCTTCAACTACTAACAGCACGTGTTTAATGTAACAAGCATTCGTTAATCCAAAATTTAGATTCTAAATAATATCGACTTATGTTAATGCCTGCTAGGGGCTGTTAAGTTTCTAGGTTTTGTGGTATGTTTATCCTTCCACCAAAAGAAGTGAACATTGCAAAAAACAATTGAATAATTCGTACTTTTTGCTCATAATATTATTTGAGATAAAAATCATGAAGTGCTTTTAAACACAGAAAGCCTCTATGGCGCAATTCAAAATTTTTCGTTAAAATTAATCGATTCAGATATGTGTTGTTATTTTATTATTTTCTCTATCTTTTTGCTTTCAATAAATAAATTGTTTTTATTAATAAAGAAAATTCAAAGTTAACTTAATAAATCAAGCAGTGTTCATTAAAAATTTAAGCGTAATATTTTATGTAAAAAAGAAACAGTAATCTACATTTTATGTCATAAATTTATTAGTTTTCAAATTTCATCATAATTTGATAATGTGTCGAAGCGTTGCCGGTTATAAGTAAAACCATAAGACCCTATAAAATACAAACAGATTGAAAGACAAACAGACAATAGCTATTATAAGAAAATGATATTTCTACTAGTACAGTAAAGTTGATTAAATAAATTTAAGTATTGTTGAACTATGAAAAACATAGACAACCGAACAGACAGCCAACCAAACAATACGTAACCTATGTCCGATTTCACTGCCAAATTATTTCGTGTCATATTTCGTCAAAATCGGTACAGCAGTTTATAGGCGTGAATATCTAAACAGACTGACAGACAAAGAAACGTTTGCATTTATAATATGCAGAATGAAATTTTCGAATATAATTTAACCTCGTCGTGGAGTGTTAAAGAAAATAATGTTTTTCAAAGAATATTTTCAAAGGATTATTTATTATGTCGTAGAATATATGTCAAAAACATATAATATTTGCACTTTTGAAAAAATGAAAGCACAGGAAAATATCATTCAGATATACTTATTTAATAATTAAAGAACATATTTCCTAATTATGAAATATGTATATATGACTGTTATTTCCGATCGCTTTATCTTAATATTTTATATTATTATACACTTAACATTTTAAAAGTACATTGTGTTCAAATTGCAAGCTATATCAAAACTTTATTTTGAATCATAAAATTTTAGAAAGAATTCTGATTAATGAAACTAGAAGGAATTAAGAAACGTAACTAAATTTCTAAGGACGATTTTTAAACAGTAAACCTTAAGAAATATGAAATACATGTCATATTTAGAAAAATAAATAAAAATTCGTGTTATTAAGCACAAATATCTCTATATTTTAATATCTCATTTTAACACATTTGTTGTCGACATTATTAATATTATTATTTCATAGCGTCACTTATTTTAAACATTTATTTCGAAACAATCTCCATTTAATTTACGTGTCTAAACAAGACTCATTATATTTTTTTATTATGACTATTACTTGTAGATATGTTCCATTCAAATTTTTAGATAAAGTCGTGATAAAGTCGATATGACACTGATCAGATTAAATAAAAAGTACCCTTAGTTATGACTGGTTGATCTATGGGTCAACGCCAATAGATCAATCAAGTAATAAAACGCTTGAAATTTAGATACTTGTGTCGCGATTCAGGCGACAACCTAGGGCAATGTTTAATTCTACAATTAACATGGCCAGTTTAACCGCTCAACTCGCCTTTTCACAATTATTCATTTC
>BGZK01002082.1:0-80684 GCA_005406025.1 Eumeta japonica
CATTAAAGGCCAGGCTTGATACTATACTGTTATTTATTGGTAATATAATTAGTATAAGTTATTTATTAATAAGGAATTGAATAATTTATAATTGTAGCCTAATATTCATACCTAGATAATATCTCATACTTATAAAATATGATAAGTGTTTATTTACATGTATTGATTTATATCGTGGAGAGATTCTGTGGAAAGGTAAAATTTTTGTGATTGTATATTATGTTTTATTTTATATGATACGAATATGAAGATTTAGAATTATGAACACTGAGGGTATGAACAAAACATAAAGATTTTTTCTCGCATGGTGTTTCTATAAAATATGTGAAATTCCATTGAATTCAAAGTGAAAATTCTTCAGCTCTTTTAGCAGTAAAGTCAATCTTATTTCAAATGTATATTATGACATTATATTAGAGTATTCTTAATTAATTTAGGAATAGTGTCACCAGTTTTCCATTATTGACTAATCGCCAGTTTCAATAACAAAACAGCATTCTAAGACCGAAGCGCTACTGTTGCTTCTGAAAATTCGTTACTGTTTTTTTTTAATAATATGATGTTATCTTTAAAACCCTATATGTATAGCCTACCTTAACATTTCATCAAATATTATTGGATTACAGGTAATTCAAGCAAAAAATTTCTATATCTATCCATTTATTAACGTAACAGTAAATTCCAACAACTTATTATTTCTATGATTAGCGATCTGTAAGTGCTGTTTGTTCCTTCCGAACTTGTGTACTATTCGATTATTTATCTAAAATATACCTCACTCCAAGGCATGACATCTGAGAAGAGATTATCATGCCATAATCCCCCCGCTTCATATGCTTTCTTCATATGTCGATCAATTTTCTGGGATCCTCTTTTATGACAGGTTCCCTCGCGAAATTTTCCTTTCCATGAAAAATGTCAATTTGTATTCCGATTATTTAAAAAAAAAAACACGATTTTGTATCGACAAAATCACGCTATACATAAATTACCTGCTTATTTAATATCATTTTTAAATCCATCTCGACCGCGAGCAAAGGCCACGAGCAGGCAATCTACTTTTTGCTTGCTTGTTACTATGTTACACCGTTTTTATGATGTCGCCCATCAGCCGTTATAATTTCCATGGTAGTAGTATCGGGGAAGCTAATTTTATCGCACGCATGTAATTTGTTTACGTTTTTTTTTTTAATATGAAACTCATGATTAATTATCTTTATAGAACGTGATAAAGCGACGAGGGCCGTACGGGTGACGTCACGAATCTATGAAGGTGATCTCCATAAAGCGATTTTTTACATTTCTGTATATAGTTTGACTGCGTTTAATAATTCATCCTAATCCATAAAACCAGTGGTGTCCAATGAATCTACGTGATGAACAGTATCTGTAACCATTATTTTCATTTTCTTAATAATAACAAGACATAATTTCAATTTCAACATAATTGTTTAATAGATGTGTACTAATAATTGATGAGAAAATGGTTTAGTAGTTCCTATATGTAGTTTAAAATATTGAACTTATTTTTAATTTATTTCGAGTAGATTTTAAGGAGCCAAAAAAATATGCACTAAAGCTAATGTGGCCTTGCACGCTGTTACAAATAGTATCAACATCTCAAAGTAAATTGGTTTACATGTCCGTAATGAATTCTTTTTCTTACTCTTATCTAAAGTAATAAAAGTCAGTTTTGGCAGAAGCAACATAAAATAATACTGCAGTAAAAATGCTATCCATAAATACTTAAGGAGGGTGGGGATGTTCTTGAAAGATATATGTGTATGATGTAGCATAGATAGAGGATGTGTCGTGACTAGGAAAGAGATGGATGTGTTTAAGTAGTTTGGTCATTTGGAAAGCATGAATGAAAGTCCATTGATGAAAGAAATTTATCGACTAAACGCGCATAACAGAAAAGCTGGGCACAGTCGCTTTACAAAAACATATTTAGAGCCATGTGACATTAACGTAGGGCTGAAACTTTAACAGCCGCAAATCCAACGAATTTCCATGAAGTGCTTGACGAAACGAGGAGGACTCGTGGCGGTTCCATTTTAGTAAAAACAATAAATTTACTAATTTTTTTTTTGTATACTTAATTAAAAATAAGTTATTCATATCTATAGTATCGACTTGTATATAAATGGAATTCAATTTTGATGATCAAGCACAATTTTAATCATGAACTGGCGCTCTCTACATACTCTACAAAGCTCGGTGGCAACTTAGAGAAAATATTATTAGTACAAACTAAAATAGCATATTACATTTCGCGATTCTTGCTCAAGTTATATGAGATCCGATTGTAAACTAAGAAGGTTCTTCATATTTATGTAGCACATTTAATACCAAAATGATGCTTACTTATTTTATCAATATAAATAAAAATGTAAATGTTAATTTATTCAAAGTTTTAGATATCCATGATTTCTTCACCTGAAATATTCACACAACATTGCGTTCTAATACGAATCAGCTTTTATATACCAACTAGCATTTGTCATTATTCGGCTTTTAGTGCTATAAAAACGATTGTTGTGACGATATGTATCCGGATGTTGTTTATTTGCTTGAACAAACAAATAAACAACATACGGGAAAATAGACAAATATTTTAAAAGCAGCTTTTATTGTAATATTTCATATATAAAATTTTAATAAATTTAAAAAAGAATACAGAAATGTTTGAGAAAAATAGTGGTCGACACAAATTCAATTTGAGAAATAAAAGTAAATTATGTTTACTATCAGACGATTACACAAACTTCCAAACTCATTTACGGGGCTCTGTATGCATTTGTTCAAGTAGGTCCCTGTAGATAAACAAAATTTACCCTTAAATAAATTTAAGATAATTATTAAACTTTTATTTGCTAAAAAGTGGTGGTATAAAATTTTAAATTATTTTGAGTACAAATGTCCATTAACATAACCAATTCGACTTTTCATGTATCTTTCTGTAATATCTCTATTTTTAGTTGTTATTATATACAATTTATTTGAAAAGAACTACCCTTAAATTTCTTGCTCGTTCTTCTTTATGGTAAACCGTTTTACGAACGTGTGGTAAATCCGTATCATGATGGACGTATTTCAAGAATTAATCTTTGTTTCATTTTTATTTCATAGAACCTATAAAATAAGGAGATTTTTGAATTTGAAGATTTCGAAGTCGAACTTGATATTTCTTTACGATCCTGAGAAAAAAATGTCTCGACAACCCATAGACACCACAAAGTCTTCCTATTAGGGTTCCGCTTTTTTCAGTTTGAAATACGAAATCCTAAAAATAAAACGATATCATAGATAGACTAATTAGTTAATATCTCTTTTACAACCTTTAAGATTTGTCCAAGGAAGAAAGTCAACTCCGGCCCGCACGGCGCACGTGTGAAGTTTATTTCAGTGCGATAATCCCCATAAATTAATTCGAAGCTTAATCCCGGATTAGAGCGTCGTCTAGGCGAGAATTTTTATTGGCTATGAAAGTCTAAATTTAGCGTCGGTGATATTTTTAACCGACGCGGGACACGAGGTGATGCAACGACATTGTTCTCGGAATAAAAGAATGTAATTGTTCGAAATAAAAGTTTTATTGTACTTGCTGTCTCTTCCAGTCTAAAGTTTACAAAATCGAAAGATTAACTTGGTTTAACTTTGCTTTCTAATTAGTATGAAAGTGGACAAAATTGTTATAAATAAATTCAACATAGATATTTTACGAAGCTATCACACGTCAATGATTACAAGTATTCTTTTTTTTTTCGAAGACGTGTCATTTATATTTTATTAGGAATAATTGTGACTTGCTTTAATAAAATTAATATTTATTAATGACAGCTAATTAGGTGACAGAACATATTTATAAAAAATCACATCATTAGACAAATGTTGTAGCACCGATGAGACTCGTAATTATTTTTAAAAAATGTATTTGTTTGTTTATTGTCATGGATTAATAATAGCGTTCTCTGACCGACATTTTTAAGAGATTCGAAACTATAATGTTGTGTTCATTTTCTAAAAACATTCTGTTTTCATTAAACGTTAAATATTAGTTCCAAACTATTACTTAAATTCATCGCTTAAATTTTCCATAGAGTTGTAATTTATACTATAGTCCTTTTTAACTTTTATAACATTCGTTTCAAGAAAGCAGATTAAAAATCGAGACTTACATCAACGTATTCCATATGTTTAGCTTGCAGTATTTCAAAGAGGTAGTATTTAAATGTGATTTATATTACTTATGGGTGTCCTTTAGACTGTGCCAAATAAGTCGATTTTTTTTTCTCGGTCCCATATCAAAATTTCGTTGATAGTCACTAAAAAAATTATATTAAAACTACAGCCCCCTATCTCAATTTTAGAGTTATCGCTCGCAAAAGTAAGAATTTTCAAAAAAACAATGTTTTTTTTCGCTTATTTTTTGTTTATAGTCAATTAAGGATACTGAATAAAAAAACCCTTGGAATAGTTTTGTAGGGAATTATTCTCCACAAAGATTACCTTTTGTCGGATTTAAAAAACAACGCCGTTTCTTTCACAGCAAATCAAATTTATATTTGCTTTATGGTTTTTGTTTTTATTTATTCATAAACATTTACTAAGCAACTTTACGATTCTCCCTTTTTCATCTTTTTGCCTTATTATTGATTAAAACTCGGTAAAATCAATGTTTATGGTAAAAGTTCCACAACGCCACGACTGATGAATAGTTAGTGGTATTTTGATACAAATAAATAGTTTGTGAAGATGAAATATATCAAAAACTTTACTAAAAATAAAAAAAAAAATGATGTGCAGGTTGAAAAAAATTTTTATTTAAATATTTTACTAGTTTTCAAGAGCTTACATCTTTTAGAAGAACATGAATGTAATTATAATATGCCTATTGTTATTCATGTTATAAATGAAAGTGATAAGATCATCACATTAATTATTTTAAAATGAATTGTGAGATTAAAGAAAACATATTACGCAAACAAATTTTGTTTACTACAATTGAGATATTTTTTTGCGATGATCAGCTACAACTTGTAACAAAAACTATCTATAGAAAAAAATCCAGGGATACCAATAAGGTATCCGTGGATTGTTTTTGTGAAGCCCTTTCCAACCTTATAGGATCTCTATATTTTGATTTGGCTTTTTGAGGATTATAGTCGATAATTTTTTTTTTTTTTACTTTACTACAACTACATATTTCCTATAACTTTTTCTCACTAATATTTTATACATGCAATCGATAGATTTTGACAAGAGCTGACGATCGAAACTCAAACCAAGATCATACCTTCTTTGAGTCCAAAATTTATTGTAAAAAGCAATTTTGTTACGAAACGACCTCAAAACATCGAATCATTCCCCTCCGCCGCGCTCGATGCTACACAGTCCTCACTAAACCTAACGAATTTTTTGATTTTTTAGCTCTCGAGTGGTAAAATGAAATTTTGGATGTTGATATGCAGATATGTAGACGCAGCATCAAACTGTATCCCCCTATTTTGTTATCATCACCTTTATGAATTGCCCCCCCACTATGGAAGCAAATTTAAAGACGTGTTCACGCCAAAACAGATTCACATCACGGCCACGATTCACATTCGAACGTTCGAAGTGCCCACGGCAAAATCACAACGCCGAAACGTGATCATCAAAGGGAGGTTGTCCGCGCCGTACGCCCGCTTATTAACATGGGCGCGGGCGCACGGCGGACGAGTCGGCGCGGCCTTCACGCCGGTTTAGCACCTCATCGGATAACAGCTGACTTTACGCCCAAACAGCCGTAAAGGGTGTAAACTCATCACGGATCGTGGACGCCCAATTAGTGCCTCGCATCGTTTGCCGATGTCGTTTAAAACGTCAGAGAAAACATTTGCCGACGTTACGGTCGGACCGCGGCACGGGGCGCTCGTCGTCGGCGTACATATTTGTCGGGGCTGAAGGAGTTTCGAATTTATGAAACGAAATAACGTCCGAACCGTCGCGTACGATTCCACATATTCAATGCGTAGAACGAATCGTTTATTAATATCGAATGACGCAAGTGTGTATTGTCCATAATTTAATGATTATCGTCAATCGAACACGATTTTTATTTCATGTAACAAAGAATATTTTATTACAGCTACGTAAGCCTTGTGACTTATACTAAATGTAGGGTTGCTGAGCTGTCATTTATTACATAATGGAATATCCTACGGATCAGGTGATGTTAGACCGAACAATTCTATTTCTCATTGAAGCACAGTCCGAAAAATACAGTTAAAAACATTAAAGAAGAAATACAATATATCATTTCTAAATAATATGTATTAACACTTTGAGACTTAATTTATCATTCAGACTTGTGGCTAGGCTAAGCTATGCATTTTAACTTTCTGTTCCAAATACAATCATCATCACAATGACGTCTGATATAGTTCAAGGTCATTAAATTTTTTTCTCAAAAATTTATTCAAAGATCTTTATAGCTAGTGATCGATGGCATTTTCAATGTATTATCTGACAACCTAGTATTGTCACAAATGTTAATCAGCTTTTTTAACATCAAACTATGTCGAATGAAAAGCCCAAGAATATCAGATATCAAATGAGAAACACTTAGTCGCAATAACGTTTTGGTAACAACTCGAATTGATTTAATTACCTAACCTCTCAAATCCCTACAACCACTTAGATACAGATCTTGGAATAACAAGAGTTTCAATTACATGTTTCATCTGACTAACCACCACAATGCAGTGGAACATTATCTTCATATGGATATTTGTCCTTTGAAAATAATAATTACATAGAAGTACTGAAGGAAATATAATTTATTTCTCAAATTTTTTTATAAGTATACATATTAAAGAGATATCTTGACTTTAATTTGTAGGTAAACACTATTTCTATATTAACTTGAATCAAAAGTACTATAAAAAGAAATGTGGAATATACTTATGATTGTAATTTAGGACCGATTTTTTATATTCAAGTTATATTTCATATAACGAAATATAATAAAATAAGTCATTTTATTATTATATTCAGTCAGGTTATATTTAAATTGAGGTATAATTTATATATATATTAATTGAAAAGTAAGCCCTTATCTGCACATCATCAAGAAGGAAACGTATCAATATGTAATCTTGAATGTGTTTCCACGGTTATAATAATAGCGATTATTTCAAGCTAATACCTATTCAGTTTTACAATTCAATGACATTTTAAAGAAAACTATATTCCGCAATCACATAAATATAAGTTACGATTAATGAATGCAATCTCAACGATTGCTCAGTGATCGATTCTAATATCTTACAATTTAATAGCGTGAGACGGTGTAAATTACAAGGCGCACGGCGGGGACGCGTTGTGACAGCGCCATCTGTATATGGACATGACACGCCGGTCGCTCTCAATACTCGACCTATACGATACGAGCTAAATAACTATTTATGTTGTTTATGATTGTTCTGTTGATGGATTGCGTGTGGATATAGGCTTTGTATTATTCATTTTCAACTAATTGAATCCCACCAAGATGGATATTTTTATTAATAAAAAAATTGAATTTTCACATAATTGCTCAAATTATTTTCTAAACCTTCTTCAAGCTATCTCGACTGGTTGCAAATATATAGGAATTCGATTCAATAATGATTCAACAAATCGAACAAAATTTTAATTAATTAATGTGTCGAACATAATACAAATATGAGCTTGATCAATCGAATAATATGCGAGATTTTAGGTGACACACAGATTTATATCTATTCTAATTACTTGAAGAATTTATTTGTATGTCACAACTGTAAATTTCAGATATTGCCTATCAAATTTTAAAAATTCTTTTCGTATTAGTTAGCCCATTTGTAAATTTATTATAATTTAGATTTATTTGATGTGTAGTTATTATGAAGTTAATGAGACCCGAATTTAACGAAGAGTGAAACCAGAAGGCACAATTAATTTATTATATATGATATAACAATAGTATAAAGGCTAATTAAATTATTCAAACTAAACGTACCCTGTGCGACGAATTCGCACAAATTATGTATTTTTTTTATAATTATAACATTTATTTTATCGTTTTCGTAATTGTTATGTAAATAAATCATTCAATTCAATTTAATAAATCAAAATTTATTTCAGGTATTCAATTTGTTTCTAATTTTGCACACTGCTCATAACGTTATCCTTTTTGTTGTATTACATTACGAAGCTCAGATGACAGATCGAAGAAATAATTGAACAAAAAATTTACCGATTATTAATAATGTTGACGTTGTTTGAAACTTAATGCCGTTAGATGCCAACACACACATATATTTATAATTTTTATAATTAATTAGTTTACAAAAACAAAAGCAATAATAATTTTTTTAGTTGTTGATACCGGTAGAGCAAGCAATTATCTACGAAATGATATAAAATTTAAATGGAGTAATTGTGAAGTTTTTTTCTAAAAAGGGAGGCAAATATCTTAACCTTAGCGTATTAATATATATATGATGATTATAGTCTTTGCATATATTTACTTGTAAGCTTGAATAGATGGAATAAATGTTTGAAGTTATACAAGAAGAAATATTCAAATTTTAGAATGGTGTATTAGATATCTTATAAGAAATTTAAAAATAATTTAGCAAAACTTTCCTAAAATACAACCATCCATTAACGATTGCGATCAGGTAGGTACCTCGTATGCATATACATTACATCATCAAAAGTTACTTAGCAATTAATGTTTAAACAAAGAAAAAAACATTGCGAAAAAAATTAAATAATGCTGAATCTTCATCATTTTGGCTCTGGTTCATCATTATCTTTTATGGATGATGTAATTCGTGATGTACTTTGTGCCACAGCTAAAATGCCAAATTATTTTTACACCATTTCGATCTAAACACCGCAGTATTTCCAGCTATAGGAAAGCAGACAGGAATTTTAGTTTCTTTTTAATATGTTTTTCGAAGGGCAAGCATGCGAACTACCAGAGAATAGGGATGACTTTCATCCATGGATACTCGCAACGCCAGAGCAATCATTAAAGCGTTGCCCTAGATCATTTTTTTACTTCTGAGTTAAATAATAAGTAAAGATGTAAAAGATAATTTAGATAGAAGAATACGCAAATCTATAGATTCATTTATCTAAGTCCCAATTCCTCTAAAATGTGACATTTATAATATCTGCCTTTGTGCAAATATTTGACTTATTAATATTGTTTGTTTTATTTTATGTTTTCTACTTTATCATACAGTGTGCTGTGTTGAAAAAAAAGTGCCGTAAGTCTTAAACAGGGATAAAGGCTTATAGAATTATAATATTGACACATATCTTTTATTCCATAATTAGTAACAAATAACATAAAAACGTCAGTAATGCATTAAATTCAATGGAAAAACATATTTCCTTAGATGTGGGACTTTAGAGCTTCTTTATGAATATTGTTTTATCATCTTTTCAATTTACTCAAGTTCATAAAATATTGCAATAAATATATTTATTTGATTTTCAGTATTATGACATATGACATTAATTGGATATTTCAATGAGATAATAATTTTGCAGCATTTAAAGATGTATCTATGTAGACAGCACAAGCACACGAAAGTACGAGCAAATTTAGAAATAAGTTAAGACAAACAGCAATATTTACTTTCTCTTACGACCGATAATTTTACAATAGTTGGGCATACTTATGATCTCAACGTCTTGTTTGTAATCCATAAATGCTTATCCTCTGGCACACATTTTGAACCTAAGGCTTAGATTACACGTTCGATAGGTGGTACCTGATCCCAGCCAGTTGCCGGCCGCTGTTCATACCGTCATCACGCTTTGACATTCTTGTATATAACGGCTCGCTGTGATTTTGTTATATGTATATTTTTCTCCTAATTTCATATAACAATCAACAGAATTGAGAGTGCTTATTAAGAACACGTGAGTGGTGTTAGTCATGTGATACTGAGACATTCTGTATTAATATAATTCGTTGGTTTATTTCTGAAGCGATAAAATTTACTGTGTCTCTCAGAATGTGTGGATGTTTGCCAGATCTTTACATATACAAATACTTATGACAAATACGTAATAATTGAGGTGATAAACGTGAAGCAACCAAATGATTTATTCCGGCCAATACGCAGAAACTAAATCATTAATTCCAGCTAATGTTAGTAATACAGTTAATGTTCGTACGAAGCTAATATTATTATGAACTAGACGTCGGATCCGGTTTCGTTTAGATGATTCATGGTGGTACGTTAAATAAAATAAGAATGAGAATTTTTATTAAGTATATTTATCTATAATTTTGAATTGAAATGGCTATCACTCTGAATAACAACGAGTGAACAAACAAATTAACGTATTGATATGAGATAAAAATTTCATTTATTACACATTCGGCTTTGCCTGTATTTAGTGTCTCTGTTATCTTTAAAAATGGCTGAGTAAATTTTTTTAAGTTATCTCAGTATTATCCATGCTTATCAAGATATAAAAAAAACTTGAATCATCCCTTCTCTTCAACGCGAGTGTCACAAACGCTACTACAAAAAACCTTCCAAGCAATGTGAGTACATACTTCAAAGCTGGAACTAGTATCATCAACCCACTTAACAACTTGATAACTATTTTGATGATCTGATGATAGGGATATAAATTGTCGTAAGCTAAGAATGATAAATGTTAAGGATTTCAATGTATTTTTTTAAGATATAAAACAATCCAAAATAATACCGTTTTAAATAATTTTGACAAACATCAAAGCCCGAATAGGGACATATTGAAACAAATTTATATATAATATTATTGTGCACAAAGTCGTATTTAACAGTAAGTGAAAATTAATGTGGAAACTTTGGTACTCATAGACCAATAGATTGTTCATACAATCAATACGTAAAAAAACTGAAGTCGAAGAGCCCAAAGGAAGAAGTTCCGCGACAGCTTTTTACCCTTTATTTACTTCCAATAATTTGAGTCTCAAGATGACACGGCACTTGAGCGTAGTTGAGGCAATTGCGTTTCCCAACGATTCGAATTTAAGAGCGGTCAAACTTTCTTGTTCATTTCGGAGTTTCCAGACAAATTACAAAATTTGAGTTAGGGAGACGCTTTCAAATAAATTCACGGATGCCTTTGATCTGTCAAGCGTAAACGCACGTTGAAATGTGTATTTAGTGCAATGCATTTGAATGTATGCTAAGTGTCTAGCTTTAATACTCGTATCCAATACAAACAATGTAATGGTACTAATGTTTGCCTGTTTTTTTTTTTAATGACGTCAACAAAACAGGCAAACTAACAAAAAAATTAAAACAAAATATATATTTTAGTGTTCTATTACTTATTCTCGTTATTCTATCTGTTGATGACATTTAAGTACTTTTATACGAAGGGGTTTGAATGCTTACAATAGTTTCAATTATTTTATTATAATTTATTCAAATAACAGTATTGGCCCGTATTGTCATAATAAAAAATATATAGAGAAATCATATGACCAGTGGTATCCGGTTAGCCGTGATCTTATATTATATGGGCCCAGTCTATATGACAGCCGTTTGCCAATGAATGATAGTTCAACTGTCACGCTAAGTCACGAGCTGCGTGTACGCATGCATTAGTAGCGACACGGTTCGGTGGCCGTGTGAAAATTAGCGGGTGCACTCTAAATGTGCCGGCGACGCCTCCTAAGGATTTGTGGTGATTACATTTTTAGGTTGTGTCCAAACAGTTTACATTGATGGTAATATTCAATACGTGAGGAATTGAGTTTACGGTTGCTGACATAAAAGTGATCTATTTAGACTACTCCATTGTTTTTTCCTTGAGCGTAATTTCGGATCAGACTATCAGAAACATAATTGAATGACTGAATCCGTATAGAAACTATTCATACTAATGACGTACGTCGACGTCATGAATGTGACAGGTGACGTTTCAATAATTATTCGAAAGTCGTCAGTGCCGTTGGACTACCCAACATAACGATTAGAGCGCGATATCCTTATAGAAATTGTATACTTGTCGATTACCGTAGGCCATTTAAAATGTTCTGTAAAAAAAATAGCATCGCCGTTGCGCATTTATTTAAGGAACGTCTATTAAAATAGAAATATTCCTCGGACTTAGGTTACTTTTCATCTGCAATTCACTACACTAGTATCTAATTATTGTGTAACTTTTAAAATTTAACTATACATAACAAAATGCGTCAAAAACACTTTTCATTCTGAAAGCACTTGAATCTGACGATAATGTTATTTTTTAACAATTGAATAAATATTCGTTACCGAAACAAACGGCTAAAGCCGTTTTTATACTGTGATGGGAAATCCATCTAAAACCGATAAATTCCAATACAAGGATTATAATATCCTCGTCACAATAATTACCCAATTTCCAAATTGATGATCAACAAATGAGGTAGTAATGATATGTTAATAATGTATTAAATATGCGTCAACCATAGTGCAAGACTTTGATCTATCGCCCACCGCAAACGGATTATTGAAATAACTAATTATTTGCGTAACGGCGCGTGACGCGAGATAATGCATAGAGATACGTGCGTTGCGAATTGATGAATAGAAGCCGTATCCACGCCGGGGATGACGTGCGCGGGCGCTGATATGATAGGAACGTATCCGGATTAAAATTCTGAATCGTTGCACTATCTTGCAATCGTCATCATTTATATCTATCTCGAATAGTATCGGTTGAAGTTCATCGAGAAATGAAGGTTGACGTTTGTTTTGGAAGTAAAATTGAATTTTGATGAAGTAATCAAATAGTGCTTATATTAAAATAATTACTGTAAATAAGTAAAAAATAAATAATGAGTACTATAATTATTTTGCGCTTCAGAAATCACTTATAGAATTGTTTTTGAAGTATTGAGTTAATTTTTTTAATTAATTATAAGTCGTTATTAATTAATTGATCAAGTGATCAAGTAATGGAATTTCAATATGTATATATTTTTTCTTATATATTTTTATGTTCACTCATTAATTTTAATATTTTTTCATAAGCTTATTCTATTGGCCCTGACCATGTCATTATTTTAAAAATTTTAATCGCAAAGAAACATCTACTTTTTAAAAATGATTTCTAAAAAGAATATGGCAAGCTGGTAGACCAAAATCAGTAGCGCACCGCTTATTCAATTAATGTATTTTGTTACCATTTTAAATTTAATTATTCAGTGACTCTATAAACTTCATGTTCATTACTCTAACGAATGCCTATCAAACAAGTTCAGACTTTAAAAATTTATCAAACCTAATTAGCTAGCCTAACTCGTGCGACAGATAATTCAACAAAACAATATTTTTGTATTAACGTCACGATCATCGCCATCTATTGTCTTATTGGAGAAAACTATGTGGAAAGATAAATAGAAAAAATCTCATTGTAATAGAATATAATATAATGTAAATTATCGAATCCTAAATCGAATTAAAATTGCTGTAATATTTAAAACTCTAAGATAACTCTTTAAATGATCCTTATTTTTAGGTAACTGCGAGCTCAAGAATTTGCTACCATAAGTTGGATTTATCTAGACAGCTTTGATCCCAATTCATTATATTAGCTAAGCTACTGTTCAAGTATTACGTAAGCACCAAAGGGTATAGGAGATCTTTGCTTTTACTTGTTTTCAATGTCATGGGTGCGGTCTGAATGGCGATTGCATCACCAATACAAATGTTTTATTTTATGTATTTTTTTTTTTGCAATATTTATTAGATTCTGAAGATGTTTAGGGACTTCCTGAAATAATTAATTATCGCTAATTCGCTCTCACACGGTGTTATTAAGAAAGAAGCGAAGTAGGGGAAGTACCGCGCGCTATTCACTCGCCTGAATTTGTCCGGTTTAATATCATTGGATTTTATCGGATTGACATGCTGTAAATTAGTTAGGCACTATTGATTGAGGACGATTAGTTTCATTGTTCCGAATTCTTCAATAAAACAAAATACATAAACAGTTTATATATCAGTGTTAATGATTTCCTTCAATTAATGTGAAATTCGCATTAAATTTTTATATTGCTTATAAATTACTAGCAATAAAAAAATTTGAGCAGCTTTCTTACCATTAAGATATTGCTTACGTAATATCTTAATGGTCCCTAATACACTAATATAATAACCTAATACGAAGGGCTTGTTGTTTTAGTTAATACTATAAAAATATTATAAAAAATGAAGAAGGTTTTTGAGTACGTTTCATTCCTTTTTAGAGTTCTAAGCCAAAATGACAAAAACGGAACCCTTATAGTTTCATCATGTCCGTCCGTTCATCTGTCTATCCTATGTCACAGGCATTTGACTCAAAAAGTACAAGATGTATATTGATAAAATTTAAAGCATAGGCGTATATAAAGTACGTATAATGTATATAAAAGTTTGTATAAAGTATAGATATAATGCGCTACTTAGTTTAGTAGTTAAATAATAAAAATAAATATTTCTAAGAGGGGTACTCCATACATGTAACAGCAGCTGAAAATTTTTTTTTCAGCAAACAGCAACATGTATCGCATATTTCTAAAGTTTTTTAAAGACATTTTAAGGTTTCTGAGCATTTTTTGTGGTATATATTCGAAAATAATCGCTCGGAAATAAATTGTGTCCCCCTTCCTTTATTTTCTCAACCATGTGTTCAAAAAATACGAAAAAAATCACAAAGGTAATATTTATTAAATACTTTTAACGAAAATTATTTTAAACATGATCGAGTAAACTGTTTTTGAGTTATTGCTGAAAAATTGCGCTTCTCAACAAAAGGACGAATGTGCTATGAAGATACGCTCTTTTGCTGGTGCTTTTTTAATTTACACTATTTTAAGAATAATAGTCGACATACTTGTTTCTCTAGTTATAGGCGACTAAAGTGCTTAAATATATTATGTACTGAAAACATGAAAAAAGCGTAATAACGTAATTTTTTTTTTATCTGGAGTACATTTCTTTCTAGTAACAGCTACGAAACCCTACATTGAGCAAGGTCCGACATGCTCTTGGTCAGCTTTTTATGTTCGGATACTTAGACTGTCTATAAAATACGTTCTCTAACAGTGGGGGAAGAAGTGAACAATGGAGGCCGTGACGTAAGAAACTCACAAATTTTATTGTAAATGTGAAAGTACTGGCCGAAGAGGTAATAAATGTATAACAATAAAACTATTCTTTATTCGTCTATCCCAAAAAACTTATTGAAATATTAAAAAAAAAGTAAAAAAAAGGTGTTACGCATTTATATATATATATAGTATTATAGATAAGTCTTTTACAGGCTTTATACCGAGACCGTTATTAAGTCCGTGACGTAATAGTGTATAGTACAAAGGTCACACTACTAGCTACGTTTGTGACGCGCTTAACGCCGATGACGTAATATTTGCCAGCGAGGTTCAAGCTCCTTACAAAGGTGGGGATAAATTCGACAAATTTTTCGTGAAGTAAATCACGGATGGTCCCTAATTTTATAAGAAAAATGTAATGAACGAAGCAGTTTTAATTCATCGTCTTCGTGGAAATTAATATATACTTTTAAGAGCTTCCTTATTAAATGCTCGACTCCCGGGAGAGAGCTATCGAAGTTCCTCTCTGAGAATCCGGCTCTGCGCAGGTAAACGGCGAAATCACGCAAGTGCTACTATAAAATCAACTATTTTTTATAGTAGCACTTGCGTGATTTCGCCGTTGGATTGGAAGACGAGTTAAGAAGGTAAAAAAATTTTAATAGTATGTGCCATAATACTGAATGTTTTGCCTTCATTTTCTTAATTAAAAATCAATAATTACTCCATAGGCTATAGCAGTAATTAAAACCTATACGCGCTGGTGTTTGGAGGGACGGCGGTACAAATTTCAAATCAAAATTCAAATTTCATGTTGGAAATCGATGTAAACAATCTATAGGTTGAAAATCGATGTAAAAATTTGTATAGTAGAAATCGAAAAAAAAATAGAAGTTGGAAATCGTTGAAAAAATATATATGTTAGAGATCGTTAGAAAAAATCGTTGAAAAATCTATGCATTGGAAATAGTTAAAAAAAACCTATAAATTCTATATTTTTCAACAGAAGCAATCAAATACCCTAACTGTTTGAAAAACTAAGCATGAAGTAATTTTGTAAATCCTAATTAAATCAAAGACATTACGAAAATGCGCTAGCGTTCGTAGTAAATTTTAAATTATTGTAGTACTCGAATAAATATTGTATTGCACGACTCATAATGCGAAGCATTAAGAAGTGCTCTACAGAACGAATAACTTTTCCTCAATTTCGTAACTTTTTCATCAATAACACGATTAATACTTCATGTAATTTTATTAACCTGTACTATTTGATAGATAATTTAATGAAGATTAATTCTGTCACTGGTTCAAATCGATTTAACATAATACAATTAGAAAAACTATCAAAATAGTCAAAAGAAATTTCCTGTCAATCAACACTTTTTCGTTCCGGACACGATAGCGAGCGTAAAAATTCACTAATTTGATCCATTTTTTTTTAATAGCTTGAGATCCACTGTCCGGAGATTGGTATTGAAAATGGTTAACTTGATTTGTGTCGTTTAATAGTTATTAACAAAAAACGAATGAACATTATGAGTCGTGCACTTTTGGATTTTCCAAATTTATTTGAATTTTACACGCACTTCTATATAAAATTATAGTTACGTTTTAGCTTGTTTTAACTTTTAAATAATGGTTTTTGTTTATTTTTAAAATGCACTGCAATGCAAACTCATTCAATTTCAATCGGACTTAAGTGATTCATTTATCATTCCATTACTAAATAAGTACGATTATAATTTCACCGAGTCTCTTTATACGTCCATTTGTTCACGGACATATATAAAAAAAAAATAATACACAAAAGTGTCACAATGAAACCAACGTAATCTTTAGCTATCTCGATTTTTTGTTTGCTTTGCTCGAT
Source organism: Eumeta japonica (assembly GCA_005406025.1). NCBI lineage: Eukaryota > Metazoa > Arthropoda > Insecta > Lepidoptera > Psychidae > Eumeta > Eumeta japonica. The sequence continues at coordinate 16,983 of BGZK01002082.1, forward strand.
TTCACTTATATATTTCGCCAATCATAATTCTCTACCCCACATAATCGTTTCTTTTTTTATAATATTCCATAAAATGCGTGCCAGACTCCAATTATAAATCATTTATTTATTACCTTTTAGTAAGACGTATAATTACTTACATGTGAGTGTTGTGATTAGAGTCCATAAATGAGACAACCGTCCAATATTTATGTGTATTTGTGTGTAAATAAATTTGATTTTATTGAAGAAATTAATCGCCAATTAAAATACTAATCATAATATTATTCAATGGATCTAAACTGTGTACTGTACGATTTCAAGCTGAAAGCTATTATTGGCCTACTGGTGTATAATTTCTGTATAATAATTCATTCAAACTTAGCCGAGATTGACTCATACGTCTATCGCGCAAAGAATAAAAACCGGTCAAGCGAGAATGAGATTTAACAGTTTGTTTTCCGTAGCGAAGCGGTTGTGACACAATTTCGACTGAATGTAGCCAGTGTCATGTATAAACTAATATACACACACACATATGTATATATTAGTAGACATTTTCAATTTCATCGATAACCGAATTGCAATCGATATTCATCACCGATATTGAAATATAGTATCCACAGGAATAGTGTATATTTCTTTTTTGATAAAAAGTACTTCACTTTTACGGATATGTTCACGGATTTCAACTATAAATAAAAATTAATAAACCGATGAAATAGAAATACAAAAAAACTGCAGTGGATATCATCAACAAAAGCCGCCAAATTTTAAATTTTTTTGGAAGTTGTTTTACAATTTTTTTTACTTTAAAAACAATAAAAAATGTTTTCGTTTTCCATTGACCAATAACTATAGTAACCATTTTTAAATAATAATAATACGATTAAAGTTTCTAATGTACGAGCTGTTTGAAATATTGTTCAAAAATGTACACTTGATGCAACAACTTTGTTTGTAAACAGCGAAACAGTGCGAATAGAAGTCGCACCCTGTAGGTTTCATATAAACTTAATTATGTATGTACATATTTCGTTCACCAAAAGTTTCAACCAGTTTTACCTCTTTTTGATAACGCTATCGGTCCGGGAATTACGAAACTTTTGTCGTTTTTCTTTATCATATTTTTTTTAACAGCTCACATTTTAAAATGATAAACAGTGTTAATTTTAACAATATTCTCACTCACATCGGTATTTATTACGATTCATACTCTATTTGCAAATATCAAATTGTATTCGCAGAATATAATAATTCTACAAATTGACGATTTTCAGAATTGTCTTTTATTCGTACTTAAAGACTTTGCTTCTTGCTAAATTTCATGATTCTAGGCCACCAAGAAGTACGCTGTAGGTTTTAATTGATTTGCTAGTGTCAAAAAACATGCGCTAAAAATGGCCGTAGTTTTTTTATTGTTTTTACTTAAAAACTTGATTTTTTAAGAACTTCACTGAGCCCTAGACCTAAGTATTCGATATAAATTTACGTTTATATCGAATACTTAGGTTATCTCCATGCATTCTTAAGAAAAAGAGTATTGACCAGACGGACAGATGGGCAATGAAGTAATCCTATAATGGTTCTTTTTGAAGTACGGAACCCTAAAAACATCATGTTTATACAAAAACAAAAATAGTTATCAAATAGTTATTTTAACAGTTATGGGAGATCAATTTTTATTTTCTTTACACGAAGCCGAATATTGTGCACGTTAAAATATAAATTTGAATAACCAAAAATTCATCACAATTCTTTTTTCACGGATTTTTTCTAATATCTATATTTTATGTTTCTTTTTGAATTTATTGTATTTTTTACAATAACTCGATAGAACCGGCCTAATCATGATTTATAATTTTTCACTACAAATCAAAATTTTCATTCTAAATGAAGCGGTCTAAAAGGCGGCAATGTCTCGCGATAAAATTTTATAATAAAAAAAAATCGTTCACATTCACTTTATATTTTCATTGCCCAACCCTAAAAGCGCCCAATAAAAATATCATTTTAACACACGACATACCTACAAACGCTCACATTATCGACAGCGCGCATACTAAATCCCGTTAGGACATATAAATCATTTCGCAAGCCGCGGGCCCGCCAGATAATGCCCGTTGATTAATCGTGCGCACCTGGTCGCGGCCGGTGGCCGGTCTGGTGACGTGCTCGGCGCCGCGGCCGCGGGCTTAACTAGGGATCCGTCGGTGTAGGCTTCGATGAGTTTTATCACCGAAGGTTTTGTAAATATTGCCGGATCAAAAAATTATAATACGTTATCTGAAAATCTATATAGGTAACTATATGTAGAAAATGTATGAGCGCATGTTAATATTTAAAAGCACACGTATTTTTTGCATTGGATTTTTTATGCTTCCTGTAAATAACGTCTATAATTTATTATAAAAAAAAAAAACAAAAATTTGTTATCTTTGATAACAAATCAAACTGGCGGTTCTACTCATTTATTTTAAACAATAATAAACAAAACTGTGAAACTCTTCCTTGGCTGAAAATTGTTGCTCTTATCAAATAATTAAGATGATCTTGAAAAATATAGCTACTTATTTACATTAACCAAAAATACATTGTCAATATTGTTGTAAAAATACTAAGATAAAATATGCATTTTAATTTGCAAAATGTAGAATTTTAAATGTTGTCTGCGTGTATTATATTAGTAGTTGCTAAAATAGAAATAGAAATATTTCAACAACAAATAAAATATTTTCATATAGTTTATTGTATGAAGCTGTTTTTGAAAAAAATATACTCAATGAATATTTTATTTTATATCTTTAGAATTTTCTACAACTTTTCATTTTTATTTTATCGTCGTTTGCAAGAATTATTACTAATGGAATTTATATATTATATATAATGACCAATTAATGAAAATGTTTCCTCTCTTCTATACAAATTAGAATGCAGAATAGCTCGGTTTATCAGCATTACGATTTCCTTCATAGCTAAAGTTGGACTTTTATCCAACATCGGCAGTAGACCAGGTGTCTGGCCCATAAGATTAGATACTATAAGGCATACTGCACTTCCAGTCTCACTAAATTGGTGGCAAATCATTACTTATATAGCCACGACATTATTAGGACATGGATTTTTTTCAAATATTTCACCGCTGCATTTAATGTCCACTATAAATTGCCTAATTATGTACACGTACTTTTGTTTGTGAAAAATATAGGGTTATGCTATTTTTGGAGCACCGTATATACTATACAAATTAAGTCACTTCAATGAACGTCATCTAATTAAATTATTAGTGTTTCGTTAATTTATTTAAGTAAATAGGTTTAAATCATGTGATATAAAAACCAATTGCAAGAGTTAAAAAGAAATCAATTGCTTTCGACAAAAGAAACAGTCATCCAGACAAATAACCGTTCGTTTTTTTTTTGGTTGCTTACTGTATAACAGTAAATATCTTTTAGACTTCCAATAATTTCGCCATAACCAGCTTTCTACATGTGAACATCAGTGATAACTCCGTGGAAGATCTCTCGCAGCCCACGCAAATTGATAGTTCACATATTATTGTCATCGATTTGTCAGTCGCTGACATCTGCGTTCGACAAACACAATAATATATGTTTTTTTATACTAGAAGTGATTTGAAGGTGAACAAAGTATAAATATATTTTTTTTAATATCAGAAATACAACCGTAGTAAGGAAATTTCATGAATGCTTGTTGCTTTCCTAGGATTTCATTAACTTCAGCTCGTTCGCGTATTCGGATAATAAACTGGTAACGAAACAAATAAGAATTCTGATGTTTTCTGAAGACCAACAACGTGTTTTTCAGAATATTTAGGATAATCAGAATAATCAGAAGGCTTAGGAAATGCGAAGCGAAATCGTCATACGTACGTACGTACAGTTAAAATCACAGTTTATTACCTTTGACACAGTTCGACAAAAGCATTTCTATACAGTAGTTGTATCACCACTTATTTGCGCGCGTGGTGAATTTAGCATGGCATTGCATTTCTCTCCCGATTCGAACTCCACTTTCGCTGTCCGTAAATATTTTCTTTATATCGGATAAGGAAATATTTGACTATGTTCACAGAAATATCGTCAACTGCATAGTGACGGATGTGATGTAAAACATATTGATTTTCTTTGAAACGCCACTGAAGGCGTATTATCTATTGATAGATTTCGTCTGTCGCTATATAAAAATCCTTCTAAAAAATTTTGTTGAGAAACAGATCAGTATCTCATGTATAATTTCTGTTAAATGGAGTCTAACAGACATTATTCTTATACTTTTACGGTTTTAACCGATTTCAAAAAAGAAGAAGGTTCTGTTTTAATCGGTTCAGCTGTTCGGCTACAAACGTAGGAAGTAGGACTCGCACCATCCGCCATGGGTAGTTCTGATTTCTGTGCGTTTAGACAAACAGAGTCACTTTCGGATCTTATAATACCAATTATAACCTATTTAAAATATTCGCTCATACACGTGTTGTGTTTTAGCGATCAACATTAACAATTTTAATGTTGTTTAATACCGGGTTCATACTTTCGTTCACTTTTATCGTTCACGATGATACGGCAAATTCCAAAAAAAAATTACACCTGTCACATCCGTATAAATTCCTAGGCTCTTGGATCAATTAATACGCTTGAAACCATATTGATTTGATGGTCATACAAATAAATACCTATTATTCCGCAACAAAATACGTACATATACGTACCATTTCACGTACAAAACCGTCGCCACATCGGCCGTTGTTAGGTCCCGTAGTCGCGCGGCCAACGGCAGAGGGCGTCACGCTCGGTCCTTTAATCCCGTACGGAATGCGGCAACAAAGCTTTGATGCCTTTGTCGTCTACGTGCGAATGGCGACGTCTTACATGACGTAATTATAAGCTCCGAGCTGCCGCTTGTAAATGAATTATTAATACCGATTAAAGTAGTATTTATCCGCTATAATATACTTATTGTATAGATTAAATGTTTTGATGGCTAAGTTTGTTGGTTTTATGTTATAAACAAACAGTGTTTATCGTCAACTATATCGTACATATTGTCTTGCAGCAGATAATTTCGCTCTATAAACAAGAAACAATATATTTAGTCAAAAAACAGTAATCGAAACTCAAAAGACGAAAAATCGAGAAACGATTTGATCCATAGAAAAACCTTAATTACCGAATAAGCCGAAACGTTTTCAACCCATTTGGAAAGAAAATAACATCTCCAATCGCAAAATAATATCTATAAATGCTCGAACGCAAGTCCGATAAATACGCGACAGTATCCATGAATTTTATTTATTTGAAAACATCCCAAGCCGATCCACATAGGGTACAATGACCTTGTTATACGAAAAATACTTACCAACGGTGAATTTATTTCGCTCTTGGTTTAGGAACGCAATATGTATGATATGGTCATATGCAAAAATCAGATGCATGTCAGTGGTCAGTATCTGACCGATTATAAACGAGACAACAAACAGATAACGATAATACTGGAATAGTTTTCCACGGCCGATAGCAACAAAATGAACAACGACCAAGCGGTCGCGGCTCAATGATTAAGAGTATCCCATTCGAAACAGAAAGCACCGGGTTCGATGTTGACCACGACCGAGCCGACCGATGAGTTTTTAACTCGAATCAAAATAAAGCACTCTCTTCGATTAGAAATATCGATTCCCCAAATCGAACGCAGTGAATGCATACAAATTGAAGCACTCACCGTATACATACAGCAGTCTTCCGTTCGAGGTTTCGCCCGATTCGAATCGATGTTTCGAATCGATGTAGTCCTAAACGGAATTTCGACAGTATGCGACCGCTCTAAGACCAAGAAAGATCGCAGCGGTCGTTGACAAGTACGGATCAACGCGGCGGGCCCGCGGCGCAAGAGGCTTCGATCCAAAATGAAAAGACCGCGGGATTATGCTCGGCAGTTGGGCGCTTAGAAACTGACACAATCATTCACATTCTATAGAACGAGTGTTAAAGTCGATTCCTGTAGATGTGGTATCCACACTAGATATCCGTTTAAATCCTCTCTAAGCCTTGTTTCGATCCAATCGATAATATCTGGGCACAAAAGCTCGCCGAACATATTAAAAAAAAAAGCTACCACTACTATTAAGTGCTTTGTTTTGTAATAACAGCCCGCGACCCTCACAGCTGGGAAGATTGAAGTCCAAACTTCGCCATCTGTGACAAAGAGATTACGGATAAGTATGCCTCTACATCCGGTTGATTGAAACTCGATAAAACATATTATAAATTGACTCTGTACAAACGTTGATTATTTATTGGATTTTATTTAGCTTTCAATTCTATTAATGTCAATAAAAATTTAATTATTTTTATAAATTTTTTCAATTACTTTTTTTTCAATATTTTAGTATAATTACATATGATTCGTTTTCAATTCAGATATCCTTACAATATATCACTTACACATCATTTTTGTCTCAACTTTTAAAATCGTGGTATATTACGAACATCTTGTATATATTCGTGATCAAATGGCGTCATCCTATCCGTATTAACACCCCTGCCCCCAGCATTTCTCGTTATCGCTGTTATGTTCATCCCGTTAGCTAACCAGCGAAAGGAAGTAAGCAAAGTCATTTTTGAGAACATTTCTTTTGTTGCCCAAATCAGAAGACTCATCGGAGGCGCTACAAGGCTTTAAAACTTTGTAAGCTGTCAACTCCGGCGTCTATTTACGGTCAATAATTAAGGTACACAGAATTAAAATAAAATGCTAGTATTCATGATTTAAAAAATAGTAAAACCGTTAAAATGCAAGCCGGATTTGTATAATTAATTTATTTATCACACTATATATATCAGGAAGATTGTTAAATATAGTTTGCAACCATGATGATTATCAATCCATTTTATATTTTATACGAACAGCATTAATTTAAAGAAAATAATAAAAAATAATTTTTTTATAACGTTAATATAGTAATTATAGATTATAAATGCAAATTTGACAGGATATAATAACATTACTAATTATTATTGAAAAGGTGTATTATAAAATACTATCTTATTATAAAATATTACTCCTACATATTTATTTCATTCGCTTATGAAATTAAAATGAATGCATTTTGATTTCATTTCATTTTATCTTTATTTATGTTTTAGAAATAAAACTCCTTATTCTATCACTCATCCCGAACGAACCACATTTAATGCTTCAATAATTTCCTGATCATAAGATAAATCCTAAATAGACAACGATCCGAAAATGAGACCTCACACCCTAACCAGTAGTGGACTACCTCACTTAGTCACCGGCGTGGTGACGCTGATGATCACGATGCTATCATGACGTCATCATAACGTCACCTCTTTGATACTGCTGCCTTCGACATGTCTGCCCAGCATGACGATTGTGGTCATTTAATAATCTAAATCTATGCCCAACAATGGATTTATGATAGGGACGGTTGCGAACTTCATGCACAGTACCAAAAAAAAAAATTATAATATTAGAACACGTGTTGAAATCTTCTTCAATATGACATAAGATTTTGTACCACGGAAGCATAAATAATAAACAAAGCGTATTTTTAACGTGGCATAAGAAACGAATGCCGAAAAATAAAACGGGACAAAAGATAAAAAACAAATGAACGAACGGTTCGAACTCGCAAAATTTGAACCTTTGAAGCGTTCAAATATTGCACTGAACTAACGCAACTTCAAATTCCAGATGACGCAGCATCTTCCATAGTGCACCGATCGATGCGCTATCTGGCCGGTGCCGGTAGCCACTCGAGCGCGATCGCGACCGCCCGGTGCTAATACGTACACTGTGCCTTCGAGATACGGCAAGATTATCTGTGCTGAAAATTTTAGGGGGTCTAAATCAGTTGTTACGTAGCGATAAGGTATCGAACGAACGCTTTTTGTTTGAACGTCATGTAGTACCTAGAAACCATAAATGGATTTTGTTATCTGTCATTTCGCGTGCATGCGCGTGCGTATGTGCGCGTGTTTGTGTGAGCATTGAGCTAATGAATTGTTGGGGACTCGGGATACAATAATAGATTTAAGGTATTCTTTAAGTTGTTTTGAAATTAAATTTTATAAATAAAAAATGCGATTGCGAAGTGGACAAATTCGAGTTCATAATTTTGATAGGATTAGGCTTGCGCATCTTTTATTTTTGGTCTTTTTCAAAAGTTATATTTGCTTTTTTTTATTTCTCTCGAACTCTGAAGACAAAACATCGCAATCTTCTGTATTATTTATAATTCTTTATATAATCTTGACTGGGATTATATCTGCATAGTTGTTCAATAAATATTTAACTAAAAGGGGCTATTCAAACATTAAAATTCGTTACACCTGTGTGTTTTATAAGGCATAAAAAAATTAAAACGCCGAAAAACCTGAATGTAACTAGTTCCCAAATTATAAATACCTATGGACTATCTCTAATCGAAGAATCTAATGTAATCTTACAGATCTAATCTAATCTTAAAAATGGGATTTTTATACTAAATTTTAGTCACTCAATATCAGATTAAAAAACGCCAGATTGTCTCGACAGTTTGAGCACTTCATAGTTTTCTAATAAAAAATTCAGTCATACAGAAATCGCCCTACCTCCGCGAGGTTAGCATATAATTCAATAAAATGACGTACATACCATAAGTTCAGGCCTATTTTCTAAAATAATAAGTTAAGTTCTGCAAAGTACCACAAGTACCGCACGGCAGATGGTGCAATGATGCCTCTTGTCCATCCTTCCATCACACGCACTTTAATTTCTTTTGTCAATCTAATTTCTTTGATCCTCTCCACATAAGTACAATTTGTTGTTATGTTTGAAGAGAAGGACCATCATTAATTCTGCCAATTTATATTGGCCCGCCTGTATTGGTTTCCAAGAAGTTTTGTGACTGGTGTTTACGGAGACATAGTTTTTTCTCATGAAAGCGAATCCCGAGCAACGTAAAATGTAGTTCTGATTTCCACAACGTAAAAAAACATATCTAGAATATCTGAGGGTTATCATAAAATTTCTTTCTCGGTCTAGTTCGTGCGGAAAATCTAGTCCGATCTGCGGAATAAAATGTTGCAATAATAAATAATAAAAAAACAGTCAAGTCCGATTTGTACTCGCATACTAAAAGTCCCTTACCAAGAACTTGTGTTTATTTATATATTTTTCTTGTCTGCCTCACACGATCATTGGTAAAAATACCAATAAGGCCGGATATGATCTATTAGTAATGATTCTGAGAAATGCAAACAATGCGATTTATTCTTATATGTAACGCTATATATATATATAATTATGTATGAATGATTAAACTGTTGGTATTGTCTTAGCAAGATATTGTGGACGACTTAAAAATTTTATTCGATATCCATAAATTATGTTTTAGGGAAAATTACTTGTTTTATTGCAATCTATCACACCTAAAATTTTGTGTTCACTGTCGTTTTACTATAAAATATGGAGAGACCTATATTTACCTAAATTATTCAATTTTTTTGTGATTGGAAACTTGGAAGATAGAAGCGGAAATGGTCAAATTTTTAACGTTCATAAGTATTGCTCAAAAAGTAAGCAACGCATATTTGAAAAAAATTGAGAAATGTGGTCTTTGAACTCTTTCTTATAATACCTCGCACTATCATCTTCATACACTTTTGCTTTCAATTTTTTTTACTAATCCCCTTCCCCCGCGCAATAAATTGTGCTAAATTATATGCGCAATAAAAAAAAATAATTATACGGAACACTCTGCCCGCAAGTCTCATTCCGGTATTCTCCTTTTGTAACACGAAACATCTCTGTTTCTCTTTCGGCCGAAATATTTTCGTCTAATTGAAATACCAGAACACGGAATCCCGTTCACCCGAAAAATAAATTAACTTTTAAGAGAATAAAAACGGACCAGAGAAAGAAGATAAATTAAATGTAAGTACGGTCAGGGCGGACGCGGCGGTGCGCGTACACTGCAGGCTCCTCGTGTGCAACGAAATAGTTCATAGTGTGTTATTTAGGTCGCAAACGGTGTTGTGAGCACAAATTCTATTTGTTGTTTATTAGTATTACGCTGGAATGCGCCGAAAGTCAAGAATGCAACATCGTTTGCACAAATCGTTACCTTTATATGCACTTCATAGAACAGTTTGAGTTACAAATTATTTATCATTTAATGACATGGCGACCTGTAGGTTTAAAATTTATTTTCGTAGATTTTTTTCAGAATCGTCCACGGTTAGGACAGCACTTTGCTCGTGTAAAAAGCACGTTAAACTGTTAGTCCCAAACGTTGTCATCGTTCCGATCCGCGCTGGACTAGCGTGAAGGCCTCGAGGTGCAAGCCTTCAAACCGAAATCGACAGATTGTAAGAGGCTGTGCCTCATCAGCGGAATGATTTAGACCCGACGCAAAATTATAGTTATTCACGTGATTAAGTACGTGATTCCGCGAAGTTCGCGTTGGGACGCATCGAGCATTCACGTCGAAGTCAACGTCGATCGAAGTCCAACGCATATAAATGCAGATGCAGTGCACGTGCGACTTCACTTTAAATGTGCCGTAAGCGTTCCTAGCAGAGACGACGTAAATTTGAGTTCGCGTATAATTAGAGAAATCTTTCTAAAAGACAGATATTTCAATTCGACATTTATCCACCATCTATCATATTTCTATATTTGAGAGCACTGAACAACATCAAAGGTTTATATTAAAACACTTTGCCAGACGTCGTTTAAAGTAAATGACAAATTCAATATCCCACCCTCCGTTTTGGACAAACAAATGATTTCACTAATAATAGTTAGAGCGGTAGGAGCCGAATGGTTTGCGCTTTGACTTCGCATTAGAATCGTGGGCGAATTTACTAATGAGTTTTCTACATAAGTATTATTAAAATAATAAATCTTTGATTCCATACAAAAAAATATATACAATAATGTTGTAGATTGTTTGATTTAAATTAAACATAAATTAGTAGTGATTAGATTGGTTCCAAATAAACAAAATTAATCATTATTAGTAAAATAAATTTAGAATGTTTGGATCAAAGTTATAAAACAACTTATTATCAATCGAAAGAAATTATTTTTGTATGGACCCCTTTCGGGTAAAAGCCCCCTCCAAGGTAAGCCATTTCTTTTTGTCTTTGGCGGTGTTTAGCCAGCTTCGACCGGCTACTGCTGCTATTTCGTCCGCCCATCTGGCGAGCGGGCAACCTCTCGATCATCTTCCTCGCGGTCCAGATCATTCTACAGATCTCCGAGTCCACCTGTTGCCGTTGAACCTGGCCACGTGGCCTGCCCACTTCCATTTCTGCTGTAGCGAGAAAGATAAGGCGTTAGTGACTTTGGTTTTATTTCGAATATCCACACTCCTTACCTTGTGCCTTTGAGTTTTTTGGGTGGTCTGGATTTAGTTTTCAGTTTTGACGTCAAACGTTCAAGTTTGGCACCCACAGGTTAGACATGGTAGTATTGCAGTATCCATGACTATTTTCTTTGTGAACAGCGCTACTCTACATGACTACAATTCAGGAATTCGCTTCGTGAATTTCAGCCATCAGACCCGGTTGTTTTCTCATCGCACGGGCGTGTCTCTGCAATCGACGATAAAAGCCTAAAACATGCACTAACACAAGGCAATTTTACCGCATTCACCAAAATATTTATGCCAGGAAGTATGAGCTGGTTATGTTAATATGTTTAGATACGTTTTATGGAAGTACCAGACTTCTTGTCTTTCTGTCTGTCTGTTCACAATTGCTCTAAATACTTGTAGTTTTCGAGCCGGCATTAGAAGAACCATCACTCATTTGTTATGAAATCCAATATTTTGTTATACCATTTGTAAGACACCGTTTAAACATAAATAATTTTACAATATAAGAGTTTTCATAAAACCCTGAGGTTTTTTTTAGATTCTTTCACGATTATATTGATTTTTTTTTGTGCGACAATCATAGTATATTAACACTAAAATGACAGTATAACACATAATACAATAAATTTACTGTTAATTATCTGCGACTTTTATGACGTGTCATAACTTACGTATAAAATTAATTAAAGTCTTTCTATTCTGTTTTGAAACTATTTTTTTTCGCATACACTGGGAGAACCAAACACTTGATTGATTCGGCAATTAATTTTACACCACCATAAATTGAAAAAAAAACCTAAATTTTCTACTGCTTCGGAGAAAATATTGGCAGCAGGACAATTCTGACAATTTTTGCATCCCTATATTATGCTTTTAGAACATTGTTATTTGATTCAATTAACAGACAAGGAAAGGTTTTTCTAATGCCAGACCATGCACTAATTATGGTTATGGCATTTGATTCTTACAGCATAGTCTAGTCGAGCCATAGATGTATTATTATTACGCTCTTATTTACCCTATATTGCAATTCTGAATAAAAAATGGAATCATAAGTTATTTAGCGGCCCACCGCGTCCGACGCGCGGTCGGCACGCGAGCCGCCCGCGCTCCGTGCGCAATAATTACGCGTCGTTACCGATGCCATCGTTCAATCGGCCGCTCTACATTCACCCCTTAAGGCGCTGTCGCCTCTACCCGATGAGAAAGAAAATAGGAGTTTTTTTTTTGTATCGCTTTTATTTTGCGATTGGTTAGAATTTATTATTTTAAGTGACCTAACTAACACCTGTGATTAAAAAAAAATACTACAAATGTAAACGAAAAGAAAAAGGAAATTTAGTAAGCATGTCGATCATAATTTCGTCTCGTACTTACATATTTCATGTGTTGAATATGACCTCAGATATATAGATCCACAATAGATAAAAACAACTTTCAAGAAAGTGCTGCGTCATGAAACACAACCATTAATATTATGTACAAATGTTTATTTCTGTACGTTAGTAGTTTGAATTTATAAATGTTCATATGACTAAATTTTATAACCGGTTTCTCCTGATCTCGCTTTATCCTCCATGTATCTGTCAGTTGCACAACATGTTTAGAACTAATTCAAATTATATTTACATTCTTCTGAAAAATAGTACGTACTTCAAATTAAACTATATATTATATGTATCTTTTACAGTCAAATGGCAGTAAAAGCACAAATTATTCAAAATAGCTTCCTTCTCTACCTTCTAAATCTATTGAAACCACTAATCCAGAAAGTCCACTAACAATTCAAACATATATTTTTATACATTAAATCATTCATTAAATCGTTCATTATTAAACTACTCAATTTCACTTCCATGATGGTTAGTTGATTCTACCATTTTTAAACTTTTTTAGATACGAGACTAAAACTAGAAAATTCACTTTGTGACGCAAACAGATTTGGTAGATAAAGTGTATCAGTTTCTAACTTAATATTTACTTCATCATTATCTGTTTTTTGCATATAAAAGAATTAAAATTTGTAAAAAGTTGCAATTTGTCAATGGTTAAATAAGTAGTCATCTAGGATTTTATATTTAGTATAAAACTCCATCAATATTATATCACAATTGTAAAAACGAAATTGTCCACGGTAAAAACAAGAACTTTAGAGAACATTGATATAGAATTGATGAAAATAATGAAAAAATTGTACAACTGTGGATTTGTCGAAGTTGTAGTAATAGATCTAATAAATTAATGTACATCCGCAAAATTGCTAGTCATACTTGAATTTCAGAAGAATTTTCATATAAAATGATGTCCAAGAATTAAATGAATCAAATTGATTTCTTTGTAAAGGTTAAAATGTTCTTTCAATATTTTAAATCAAATTTTAAATTAAAATTTTAAAAAAATTAAAATCAATATTTTAAATCAAACTCACGTAATTTAATTTATGTAAATAAATGACTCAAGAATAAAAATTTATGTTTTTACTGGCTCTCAACTTTTTTTCATAAAAAACGGATACTAGTTAAATTTTCGCGAACATTAATTACAAATACGCTTTCCGTGACATTTGTAACATTTTCTTCTAAATCTCTTAGGTGATTTGTAATATATAAGTTACATGTAATATGCATTTTATTTGTTGTTAACTATTTAATGAAAGAGACAATTATGCCTTATACATTTTAGTAACGTTCTGCTTGTCTCTTCTAAACTCGAGACGTTTTTTATTTGAATGGCATTTCGAAAATATTCGTGTTTTTTAAATTTTGATTCCACTAAAGGTAATAATCATTATAAGATATGTAATTTTATAAAAAAAAATGTAGTATAATCTGTGACATCAAAACAAAATACGAAAAGTCAATGTGATAAACAATAAGGGAAGGTGCAAATTTTATTTAGTTACATAGATTTACATAGACGTAATAATGGCCTTAATATTATTTTATTTCATAAATATTTATTATTTATATTCAAATCACTTATTTTGGTGAATTCGCTATTCATGAATATCTTAAACAAAATTAATAAAAATATAATTAAAACTCTTAACCGCTGCCACCGAGCAACTATTTAAAATAAGCAATATCATTAATCCCATTTTCACTTCCGACAGCGCCTTAATCCGCGTACCTACGTGCCCAAGTTCTCGAAGCATTGACTAACCAGTCGCTCTAAAAACAAGACCACTCTTACTTGTTTACTTGTTTGTGGTCGGCTAGCGTGGATCTTTGGTGTGCGACGTTGCAATGAATTACTACAACTTTTTTTATATATACTTAAGAAATTATGATTTATAAAGTGACTAATAATAAAAGTATATCTATTGAAGTGACCTACATGAGTGACCGTAATTTAAAATAGTGTATTTTTTGACCATTATGTGACTAAGTAGCTTTTAAAAGTGTAGCATGTTACAAATGTTCGTGGCGGGCGCCGACAATAGTGCTGAACTAGTGCAAAGGTGGTTGCAGCGGCGGGAAAGCGGTGACAGCGACATCGCAGGTAATTCAGGTTCAAAAGTAAAGTCTATAAGTCTATAATATTGTTAAATGAATAAAAACCATTAAATCGGGATCAAACTGTACCACGAAGATATCGTTTTCCTCGGAATCGAATTGTATACACTTTAAGAAGACGCAAAGTGTATAATTCGATTTTTGGTCTATCGTATAAGAATTGTTTATGAATTATTATTTTGAGAATCCTTTGTTTTATTTATTTTTTATTTCGCCAACCACTATATGTTAGTTTACGAAATGGGTAAATTAGTGTTCTTAAGATGTATTAGATGCCAACATATGTTTTAATAAACACATTAACTTCAAGCAATTCGAATGTTTAAAATTAGTTTTCTCAGTGCTTCGTAATACTATATTTTTTTCCTTTTGTTTCTTGCGGGTTTGACAACTTTGTATTTTTTTTTGTTATTGTGCATTTAGCAATTTTAGTGCTTACACGACATCTTGATTTTTTTTTTATAAAAAGCTGAAAGTGGAAGGCACTTCAAATTGATTTCTTTTCAATGGCGCTTCGTCCAAACGAATTCTGTGGGCGTTTCAACGATCCCGCCAAATATAATTCCGAGATCTGGCGAAAACAGCGACGTCTGAGATTT
This sequence comes from Eumeta japonica, assembly GCA_005406025.1. Taxonomy (NCBI): domain Eukaryota; kingdom Metazoa; phylum Arthropoda; class Insecta; order Lepidoptera; family Psychidae; genus Eumeta; species Eumeta japonica. The sequence goes on from BGZK01002082.1 coordinate 32,480, forward strand.
TTTTCAGGATATCGAATTTTCCAATGATTTCCGTCTGTCTGCCGACGTTCATATTATTTCTGTTCGATGACGTCAAGTGTCTTCTCGCACGTTTGCAGAAATAACACCAAAATCCGACAACTCCATCAAGCGATGATATATGTGTGTGTACTATTGGAAATTAAAAAGAAAATAAATTCAAGCGTTCTCCTTTACTTTGGGATAGCTACACAATAATTGCACGAATAGGTAGGTGTCTATTTTTGTTACACAAATAGGCGTCGCATATTCCTATTAAGTGGAATATGGCATTTAGTTGAATATTATAAAACACATCGGTTTTTTTCATCCATTCTTAATAGTTTGTTATCTTCAATATAAATATTTGTCGTCAGCTTTTCATATTGTCTTATTGAGTGAATCAATTTATAACCATTTCTGTTGAGATTATTCGTATAATTTTATTACTTAAGAAAGGTTTCACTAGTCTCGATGTATGAGTCAAAGCATGTAATAACATTTGCGCTATAGTGCAAATCATAGGATACTTTTCTGTCTGCCTGTATGTTCTTTTATAACTTAAAAATAGCTTGACCGATCTTGGTGAAAATTGGTGTAGAATCAAAACATATAATTTCGCAGATGATAGGCTCCTTGTATCTATCAGTCAGTCTGTATGTAGGTCTTTCTATAACTTAAGAACGGCTTTACTGATCTTAATGAAAATTGTAATTGTAATTAAGTTAATTGGGCAATCCCATGTCAAAACATGTAATTGCATAAATTATAAGCTATTACTTTCTGTCTTCGTCTTTGTATATTCTTTTATTACTTAAAAACCATTTCACCGAACCTGTTAGAAATTCAAGTTCAGGTAGAACATACGATTGCGCAAATAATAGGTTACTGGCTGTCTCTCTGTCTGTAGTTTTTTATAACTTAAGAACTATTTGACACTGTTTGAAAAATATTGTAGCATACAGTCAGGACCTGTGATTGCAAAAATTATAGGTTTTTACTTATTTTCATTATTTTTTTATGTCTTTAGTAGGCATATTCATTTGTGTTTATTTAGTTTTGTGTGTGTATGAATGTGTAATTTTGTTTTTATCGGTGCTAAGGGGGGACGAATTTTATATGAAACTTTTTGTGGAGCGAAGTACGACTGAAAAGTGGTGAGATGCGTTTTCAGAATTAGGTGGGGAGGAGTGGAATTGTGCAATATATAAAAATGAATGAGTATTTTTTTGGGTGCTTAAACAAATCACACAATTACTATGAAATCGACAATATTTTGTACTCGCTAATGGGAAGATTTTTGAAAAAGGAAACTAACATTCGTACCTGACGTTGTCTACGTATTCTTGCTATTCCGCTGAACTACTAAATCGATGCTAAGAATTACTTTATTTATAAGAAACTCCTCGAATAAAATAGATTAACATTTCACTTTGGCTTCATTCTGTATATTAATTGTGTTATTACAGATTCTAAAAATTCTTTTATTCAAAGAAAGCAATACTATCTCCAAGTACTATTACAAAAATTAGTACTATAAGTTACTACTTCGTGCGAAATGGAATTATGACCGCTAACGTAATCGAAATCGCGAACGAGACAAGAAGCAGAATCGAAAGACGACACCGAGAGGGTTTGAAATCGAAAACGAGATCAAGAACGTAACTGACCGTGGGACCAAAATTAGGATCAAGATTGTGACCGGAATCGGAATAAGAAGAGATTAACATCGAAACTGGATTTTGAATCTAGAACGGAATAGCGATCAGAATCATGGTTAATTATCGCAATGAGTTCGTATCTAAGATGAAGGAATTCAAACTGTCTACGCGGGCGAAGCCGCGGGCGGAATCTAGTGTTTAATAAAATCCTAAACTAAATAGATATGGAATTTCCACCTATGCTGTGTAGATAGGTTTATTTGATTTTTGAGTGTTTGAAAACCTTAGAACTAATGTTGCAACAATTATCGGATGTGTGTATGTATTTAGAGCAACTAACATAAATTGAAGATAGCATGTAAATAGAGATAGACAGGAGAACACCTAATACTTTGAAACGTTTCTGATCACTTAGTGAAGTCATGAAGGACATATACGTGCCTACAAAAGAAAAAAAGAAATTGTATAATATATGTTATTCTACCATGTTTATGAAACGGGTGTCAAATCTGGGCATTGACGGAACAACTAGCAACTAAATGAAAATTTGTCAGAATTAAATGGAGAGAAGTACAATAGAAGTTAAAATAAAGGACCGAATACGATAGGTCTTTTAACCTAAAAAGTAGAACAGATTTTAAGAATACGTACATAATTAAAAACAGCATAAACGGCTATGGACTGGCATATGATGATAACAACAAGGATAAATGAATCAAATTAGTAACAGAACCTACTAGTACCTACAGAACTTATTAGTAACAGAACCCGGTACCTACGAGGCAGCAAAGGGAATAAAGGTATTGCAAATGGGAAGGAACGCTGTCGCTCAACGACCGTACAGAAAAGGACAAGATTAAATTGAAATCATTGGAGGAAGACTTTGTCGGAAGACAAGTTATGACATAATAACAACAAATTTCCCGATATTTTCTTTTTTATTTAAACATTTATTATGAATTGCGAAAAAGAAAATTTAGGCATATACATAATTTAGTCGTTTTTAAAAAAAGTCGTATTTAGCACAACAATAAACACTTTTTATTTTATTTATTTTTATTTGCGACATATATGTAAGCATATTACGCATCGATGCATGCGCATCGCATCGCTTCGATGTGTTTCAGGTCATTCGGACGATGAGGACGCTTAAACAATGAAATGACAAAATTGTAAGCATTTCCTTCTTGACACCGAAAATAATTCTAAATATTCAAAGTGGCCGCTTTAACAAATTCGGCACAAAAACACTAATAATGATCTAATCATCGACTGTGATTAGTTGGCTAAACCTTTTGCGTTTGATATTAACAACGGCATGCGAAAACGTACAGCTTCTCTTCTACTGACGTGCAAGAGGAGCTTTTTAATTTAAGGCTGGAGTATAAGATTGTGCTTGCTCGAAGACGCTTCCAGGACTACGCAATCTCTGCTTACAATGTAATCAACTTAATAAAGACTCTGTATTCTGATTATTTATTAAGCTGCGTATTCCCACTTTAATATATCCATGGAAAAAAGCGAAGTGCAAAATTTATTTGAATTAGATTTGTTTATTTTCCTTTCGCTAGTATACTTGCCAGGATGTTGCGACAGAATTAAAATTTTTGCAAACACCTTTGATCGTATGTATTAAGTGAATAAATTACTCTGACTATTAATTGCCTTTTTTTTTCTATTTAAAATTACAGTATGTAATCATATATGTATGTAATATCATAACACTCGTTACAAGACATATTACTACTTGTCAAGGCAGTTCTATTTCGACACCTTCAAATTCTGACGACAGAGACGCGCAATAATCCTGTTTTTCAGGCCGGTCTCTCTCAGAGAATCGGTTTCGCTCCTCCAGCACTCTGACGGTGAAAGCTCACACGGTGTCGAGCGGCAGGCATGGTCTGTCGTGCTATGGATTTGAAACATCAAACGCCTCCTACAGTAGTTACCTCCGATGCGAGGCAGCGTTACGTCGTCATTTTAACGTATCACGTGCGTGTTTGTCGGCAGGCAGTTCGAGCGGGTCGCCGGGCGCGCGCGCCGGCCGGCGCTCGTCGCTGGCGCTCACGCCCGAGGACGAGCCGCTTCTAGACCTCGCCGTAAGTACGGCTTCTACTTCCGCTCCTGCTCCCGTCGCCGGAAGTCACCGCAGCTATTTTTTTTTGTTTTGGATGTTTCTCTCGAAAACTAAACAGAGGCGTGTGTCAAACATGCGCATTGTAATTGATTATGAAACATGTTAATGATTTTAAATATAACAATTTTTGTGAAACAGCAAGTAGGTAGGTAAGAAAAAGAAGGTTTTTAATCTTAAGAAATATGACATAAAAATAATTTTAACTTTACACATTGGTCCTATACAGATTTTGCCATCTCTATACATAACATAGAAATATCTAATTTTTAATTATGATTATTAAAATAAACTTGGTTTATACGAAAGGTCTACAATATTTTCAAAATTTTTAATAATCTTCGTTATTGTCTTTTTAGTACCTACCAAAAATTTCAAATTATTACATGTACAGCACATTGTTATACTTTTCTGCAGTATAACTTGATCTTTTATGAGTGATAAGCCGTATTAATTTTAGATAGGTAAATTGCTCTATGCCTGGTATTAACAAATACTTCACTGTACTCCCCTTACAACTCTTATAATACAATAAAAAACGATTTAACGATGAAAGCTTTTTCAATATCAGTACAATAGATATACGTAATCATTAATTAGTTTAATAAATTGATTTTGAAGGGAGATTAGAGATCTTAACGTATTATTATAAATTCGGCCTCGTGTAGTTATACAATGGTATACTACACTTTCAATTAGTGTGATAATGTGTAGATATAACCAGGTTAAATTTATAGAAAACAAAAATGAAAAACTTAAGTTTGTTAACCAACTCTTTAATATGATAATCCCACTTTAAATCACTATTCTAAAACCACACGCAAATGTTTACAATAAATAACTCTTTAGTATCAATAAATAATTCTAATTCATCTGGTGAACTATCCATGCAATAAGCAAAAGTTATAACTGATTATTTTTTTTTTTTTAATGTGATAGTTAGTTAGTACTTAGACATGAAATTTTCTAAAGTATTTAATTTTGTGATCTTCTGCTACGCTATGGTATCCAGCTTTATCCAATTTGGATTTAGTAAATAAAAATAAATCCCCGTTTACATTTCTACTAATCTAATCTTTTATTATTCATATCATGGTTCAGTTAGTGTCACAGAACTATGACTAAAAACTTAAGTTTTTACTTAAACACCGGCAATGTAGCAAAAATATATTAGGGGCAGTGACAGCCAACGTATTTGTAAACATGAATGTTATCAGCTCGCATACAGCACAATCGATGCCGTTTTCGTTTCTAATAAAAATATGGTATAACAACAAAGTCACTTACTTGGACGGTACACTTACTCCCGCCACATAGACAACACACAATTATTACCCAGTAAAATGAAACCACAAAAGGAATTCTTTACGTATGTAACAGCATTATTAATTCAGCTTTCATTCAATCTCTTGCGGGGCTGTCTGCATGGCGTGCCGTTTTATTTCTAAATTAAGGTAAATGTTTGTACAAGGTTTTCGCGGCGCGAGCATTGACTTTACTCAGTAGGAGAATTTTAATTAACACGCTGAAAACTGTTGAAATAAAATGTATTTTGTTTTCATTCAAGTGAATTCGGATCCGATTATTGCTGCGATTTCTTCCTGAATTAAAAACAAAATACCATTTTGTCAAGTGTATAGATATTATTCGAGCATCATGTTAACCGATCATGGAGACAAAAAAAAACATGCATTTATTAATTCCCTAATATTTTTCTTATTTAATTGCCTAGAAATATGATAACGAATACGTATTTTTAATAGTATCCGAGCCGTCGCTAGATCGAATCAAAGCATCGCCTTTTTAAAATTTGTCAATTTGTATTATCTAAGGTCTGGAATGTTGACATGAAACGTAATTATACTTGCTGTTATTATGTGTAAAAATTGTATAGAAGTATAAAAAAATAAATAAGTAAGATAAATGTTACTGAATAAAAAAACTATATATTCACTATTCTTGAAAAAAATTCCGCATATTAGTTGATTTAACTAAGTTCCATGAATATACTAAGAGTTCGATAAGTGAAATTATAGGTCGAACCCTAACTCTATAAGCTAAGAAGGACTAATAATTGATTTTCACACAATAGAATTTACTAAAGCATACGTTATATAAATAATTATTTACACAAATATTGATTCTACGTTTTGACAAGAGGGTGAATCGGTAGGATGCCGTCGGAATATTCTAGTGTGAAAAAGGAGACCGGCTTCAGTACTATACTCAAAAGAAATACCTAACCTCTCAAAACTAATCATTTTATTTTTAATAAATACAACATCATAAAAATCACAACAAGCACGGCATCTTAATCGTGTTTGTTTAATTTTCATGAAAGAGAATACATTTTAATGTAAATCAATACAAGTGTTCCGCCGCGACCCATCGCTTGTGGCTCCATCTGTGCGTTGCATGCGGAATGAGGATCGAGCATCCGAGAGCTTTATACCATAAAGTTGTCGAATTGTCTAAAATAAAATAGCCGATGTGTTGGTAGGCGTTCCACTTGGATGCTTCTATATATCGCGGTACTTTTGTATTTAGTAAACAGATAAGGCTTATGTATTAACTAGACAGATAAGGTTTATATATTTTATAAGAAATTAATAATATATTTTATGTATTTTCTTTTTGTAATATTTGAATATCGCTTATCTAAAAAACGACCAATGCATAAACGATTTATTAGGTAGAGAGAGAGTATCGTGCAACTGTAAAGTCATGGTGCAGAAGCGGCATATAAATTACACGTTACCCTTTATCTGAAATAATATGATTATAAGGACATGCATCGGTAATGGAATGATAAAAGCCTGCCATAAAAATAGGTATTAGACTCCATTTTGCAAGAAAGAAAAGGTAAAAAATCTTGACGACTTCAGTATAATTCGTTGTCTTTTTTAAACGATTGTAATTGTTTTTATTTATTATTGTATTTAATCGTCTATATATAATCTATCCTACAAATATTATATTTATAATATAAGTATTATAAATGAAGTTTTAATATTTATTGTCGCCACGTTCATAAAGTACCTACTAGTCTTTATTTCGTCCACCTGTAAACAGGATATAAACAATTTATTTTTAAAAGGTTTTTTTTTGTATATATATTAGCAAATTCAATGCAATCAATACCGATGAGGACTCATCAAGGAGGACACTGTTTGTTGCGGATCGTAGAAAAAAAAAACTCTTGTAATCAGCGCGTAAACGTCGATAAAACTTATTCCTAATTCGTTGTTTTCCTTATCACTCTCATTATCGCTGATAAATTGAAAAATACCGGTCAGTTCTTCGAAGACCCTCCGCGCGCGGTGTCGTCGGACAAAGGACATTCGTGTCCGTAGACAAAGAATTCTTTTTGTGTCAAATAAAACTTGTAGTCCTAGCGGTGATCAGTTTAGCATTTTCAAAAAGGCGTGAATCCAGTCGGCGATGTGTGGACGGTGTCGTGCGTCGGTCGTGCAAATAAATATATTGTAGTTAAATAGCGGTTATAGATCACGATGCGGATAAAACTATCGATTATGATTTCTTCGACACTATCTACTGAATTAATCGGGACGAAACAATAATAGTTATCGAAGGCGTAAGCGAGAACGTTAGAATTTTAATCGCGAGCGGTTACAAATCCGACTATCCGTTTCGATAATATCGGTCTAATTTCATTATCTTTGAAATATCGACTATTAATGGTGCTTCCGTAATACTCGCATCGATTATTCCCTCGTTTCGAAAACGTGACGTAGTCGTTTTGCAAAAAGAAAACATCAATAATGATAATTCTACGCGTACACACGTGATCGCGCGTTTCGAGATCGACCAACGCGTTACAGTTGGAAAAATGAATCCCAGTAACGGAAAATGCGAGTTCACCGCCGGCGGAAGAAGCGGCGAGAGAGAGAGAGGAGGATGCTGGGCTAGGTTCGTGAGCCTGTTCGACGATCGCGGCTTCGACCTGTCTTTCGAATATGACGAGGGCCCGACCGCGCCCGCGAAGGGCCAGGCAGCGCAGGACTGGAAGCCCCTGGACAGAAAGTCGCTGTATTTCAACAAACCCGAGGTGCTAGATGACGAACTGGGTCCCGATAATAATTTCTACGAGCAGTTCGCGACCCTCGACGACGACGAGCTGGCGGAGGAGTGGAGAAGGTCTTCGGCGCGAAAGCCAAGGGTGTCAATGCGGCCCAGCATGCATCTGACGAATATCGCTGAGGAGTCTAGTATACACGACGACCTGGATAATCTAGAAGTGGTGAGGGCTGACTCCGGCCATATTATACGATTAATATGTTATACAGTCATTACACGTAATTGCCAATGATAGGATTTTTAAAAAATATTGTTTTTTTCAATAATAAAATTTTAAGAATTGATATAATAATAGAATTTTTAATCTTTATTAGAAATAACTAATATCTACGTCTATGTATCTATTGTAAGTAACAAAATTAAAAAAATTATAATTCTACATTTAATTCCTTTCAAAATTAATTACTTTATAAATTAAGATAACTAAAGTAACGAATCAAATATATAATACCATCTAGCTCTATTATTTATTAGAAAGGAAATATTTTTCAATCTCGTGAATATGTTTTGTACATCACATCAGATCAAGAATTAGCAGTACAAAATTGACTAACAATGATTTTTAATACAAGGTGATTAAAAAAAATGCCTTTCAAAAATGAAACAAATTATTTGTCTATGCTTATGATACGACCTTATAAAAGGACATTCTGAACAATAAATATAAAATAGAAAGTGATAAAACTAATTATTTGTGAAAGTAATAGACAACTTCATGGAATTCAATTATTTACAGCAGAGACTAATTGAAGTTCGTCTGTTCGTCTAGGACTCAAGGAAAACTATATATAATTATATATATATATATATATATATATATATATACTAGGTTTAGGTGTGTTTGTAATTAATTTGTATTAACAATCTCAAAGTGGGTATCGATAAAACAATATCAATGTCCACTTAAGCGAGCTCGGGATTAAAATATTGAACGTGTCGACGTACTAAATCTCTACAAGTGATTGTACTATTTACGACGCAGTATTTTACTGGAATCGATAAGTTGCAGATAATGATTACGGCTAGATTAAAGGGCGTAAATATGGTCTGTTTCGTTTGAAAATTTGAATCCCTAAAACGTCACGAAATCAAATATCGATTTCTTTCTTTATGCCGTCTTACCCACACATACCAAAATAGTGTTTACGATATTAGGCGTCGTCAAACAACACACGTGGCAAATTCAAAATGAAATCCGACCGTATATGTAACTTATTTATTACATAACATTCGGCAATAGGTGGTAGTGAGTTGAAATGGGATTATTCTCGTTATTATTAATTTTTTCATGGCCTAAGTATTAGTATTATATTATATAATATTATATTATATAATATATATAAGTATTATATTAAACAAAGTTTTGATAGTTCGCTTTTTAATTATTTTTTTTTCTATGTACAATGCAATAATCAAAGAAATTAATAGGTACTTATGCCAAATAATATACTAACATAATTGAACTGAATAATCAAGTTCTATTACTTTAAGATTTTCATCCTTATTCTACCCCTGATCAACTCGCTCCTTAGCAAGAGTCGGTTGACCACAACTCGAGATAGACAGTCAAGATACAGTACTTTTTATTGGCTAGAAACCAAATATAATATGTTAAACGAATATGAGAATTGGTTTTCACAATAAATGTAAATAACATGAAATAGGTTATAAAATTTAATTATCGTTAAACAAACTATTAGAATATTGAAGAATTGTCGAAAATAAGTATCATTATTTTTTCCTAATAATAAGTAAACTAATATTTTATCTTTGTTATAATAATAATAAAAATAGGCATGATATACAAAACCTAAAATAATACACTTATCACTCGAAATATACAATTTTTACAGTCATAAAAAAATGCTATTTGTGTAATTAAAATGCATCGCACTATACAAAAATGCACATAAATCATTCTTCATTGAGAACGCCGGCGGCAGACTTTGGCTCCGTCCACTTCTAATATAATAATGCAGTGTTATCCTCAAGTTTAGTTGAGGCATCTGCTTCTTATTCATATTTATTTTTCCTTTCTGTAATCGCATATCTTTGAATGTCACCTTTTTCTTTTTTTCCTGTTTATATTTCGTTATCGATTTCTTCGATACTTTTTTTTGTTCGTCAATATTAATCCCAACGTGGACAGTAAGAGTTAGCTTCATCTTTTCAAAGTCCTATTCTCACTTCTTGTCATTTTTATATACATAGTTAATATGTTCTCTTACTTCAAATATCAGCGTGCTTTTTGTACATCTTCAGTGTCTAACAGAAGTGAAAACAAAAAAAAATAATGTGTCAATTTTATGTTGTAACATATTTGTAATGTTTACAAATTGTTGTTATAACGAGAGTAATCGGCTAAAAAGTTACATGTCATAAAAGGGAGTACATTTCTTTACCTGTTACAATTTTAGATTTTTAGACCGCCTTTATTCCATAACTTTAATGTTCTCCGGCCGATCCTTGCATGCTCGGAATTTTGGTGTTGTGTAATATGATATGGAACCCAACAAGACACAATCTATTTCATTTTTAATTCATCACGCAAAATCTTATACACCGCTTGGATCCAATCGCATGAGTATTCTGAATTATGTGGTAGGATAGGCGCATCGATTGTCATCTTTTATCATATTCTATCATTTTACTAACACGGGCGACATTACCTGGAAACAGGCCTGTTGAAACCGACCTACCCATGTGTTCTTCATCTTGAACAGCGAGTTGCGTCCATTACGAAATTCTCTAAGCAAAAACACACTAGCTCGAGATGGCGCTTCATTATTAAACTTTGACCGTAACCGCAGCATACATTGATCTTCGGATAGACCGACTTTAAAGCCATAACATGTCATAGCTCGGAAGTGCCCACGTTTCAAATACATTAATTGTTTCACAGAAACACATTTTGCGTCACCCGCGTTTAAAAAATGCGGGAAACGACCACTGCGCGCGCTTTTGTAACGAAGCGGACTTAGACGCATGCGTAATCATAATCGCGGGAAAACCGGCGTTTGACAGTATCTCAATAATTCAAGAGTGGCCCTAATCGTACAACACTGCGACGTCTCATCTGATTTGGCTGAGCGGGAACGTCATGAAAGCGTTTAATAATGCAGCACTAAACGGGTCCGCATACTTTTTAAGTGCGAACGAGAACTGGGCTCTACCTGTTCAATGATAGCACTAACCTCACAGATTTTGTATTCCATATGCGTAATATGCGATAACATATAATTTAAAAAGTAGAATGTATCTGAAGAAACTCTTTTTCTTTAATTTCATTTAATTTTAAATTGACGATTAAATAAAATAAGTTTTAAAACAGCTCACCGTAGCCCAATAATAATAATTGCAACTATTTTAATAGCCATGTGTCTCTTTCGTTCGTGAGTGGCAAACTAACCAATGATTAATCGAACGAATCAAAATAAATACTTTAAAAACAAGGAAATAGGAAAACGTAAATCATGAAGGCGGATGATGAATAGTCGTTTTGATGAAATGTGTAATTACAATTGTATATTTTTAAGAGCTTTAATTTCACAGGTGATAAACGACACCCAATGAATGAGTTTTAAAAATAATTTTCTAAATGTATCTGAAGCAGCATTCTAGAAATTTTAAAAGTTAAAAAGTTAACTCCGGATAGCCCATAAAACATTTGGCTGAGTATTGTTAATTTGCTCTAAAGAATTGAAGAGTTCCGTTACTTTGTCATGGATCCTATAATCAGAACCTAACCAAATTCTCATCAAACTACCCTTGAAGTACACCCTTTCCACTAATAAAAGCATCATCGAAATTGGTTGGCGTGATATTGAGTTATTCGACCATTTGTCGCACACATACTCAATGCAAATTTAAGATTCATATGATTTCCTCATGGATGCTATTGTCAGAACTGAATCAAATTAAACTGGAACCACACGGGAAACACCAGATTTTAAATAAAAAAAGAATTATCAAAATCGGTTCACCCGGTCGAAAGTTCTAAGGTAATAAACATAAAAAAATACAGTCGAATTGAGAACCACCTCCTTTTTAATTTTGTTGTCGGTTAAAAATCATTAATACTCCACAACCACCTATCAAAACCACGCGCTGGATTAACTGAAGACGGGCAAAGGAAGGGAATAACCGATAGAAAAACGGATGCAATCCGAGCCGGCGACGGATATCGGTTCAACGGGGCCGGCGCGGTCGCCGTCGGTAACCTGATTAACGCGAGGTGGAATCTCTCGCCGAGCGATCTTAGCCCGGGGCCGTTCTAATTGTGTTAACGCATCGACGTTCGAGAATTCGCTCCGATTGCTGAGCGAGGTTTCGTCCAATCGCCGTCTCGGCTAGAGCTAGATTCGGGCACGCTACGTAAATCCGATGCGGTCACCTGTCCCGCTTAAAAGGGTCGGATTTTGAACAAACCCACGCGTTCGAGTTCTGGTCGTGTACATCCCCAAAGATCCCGTCGAACTAGAGAAATTGTATTTGAGACGATATAATACAATTTATGTGCTGTAAGACAAAAATTCTTCTTTTGACATTTTATTTTAAGTTATATATATTTTCTCTCTACTCGAGTCGCATTATTCATTAAGGAAAATTTATAATTATTTTATCATTACTTAATCTAACTAAAAATTTTAGAAAAACACAGTTTTTGTATCAAACTGTATGATATCATACTGTTTTTCGCTTCAATGTGTCGAGTATCTATCGTTAAGCTTACACGAATTTAAAAACAACTTTTCGGTATTTACATCCAGACACATGCTATCTCGATTAAATTGTCCTTCCTTGTCAGTGGAGCAAGTGCTATTTCAGACACCAGTTTCCAATATCAGGACATCAAGTATTATTTAATGATTAATACTTTCTTAAACGTTCAGATTGGATTCTTTTGCTGTTGCAAAGTTTTAAAGGAAAAATAATTGTCAATATACCAGAAGCAAATATATGAAAACAAAAAAACGTTTTGAATTTGCAAGAGGAATCGTAGTGTAAATTGTATACGTGTTCAAAATCTGAATATTGAAAGACTAAAAGGACTTTAACAGCCATTATGTTAACAGAAAGACAATTTTATTTTTTTGCTCAAAAAATATTGTAGAGCTCCAGGGGATATATCCCTCGGATCTTTGATGGAGTCCAACAGTTGAATTATTTGAATATAAGACGACGCGAACCTAGATCTGTTTATTGATCGGTTCTTTTAATATTTCTTCTTATGAATTTCAGTACGGTCTTTCTGTCGCATTACTTATAACGATCCTTTTTTCTATCACTATCGAAGCTTGTGCCCTGGGGCATGAGCCCTCGTCAACTCTTTCCTATGTTTTCCCATCTACTCTTTTATTCGAATTTTATAATCAAACTTTGAATCGAACGCGAACCCACATTCGCGAGACTAAGCACGTAAGCTGGATACCTCGTATGCCACCTACTCCCAACCTATCTATTACAATATGCACATACCGTCGACTGAAAAAATTATAAAAAGCCTTCAATCCTCTTGTCGAAGGTAAACTACAAATGTAAAAATTTCATTAAAAAACATGGAGACTGCCAAAAATTCACATAAGGAAATTCCGCAACAATAGTGCTCATTGTATTTCTGTATTAAAATAAAATAAATGAAAACATGTAATATATATGTTGCCATTTCACAAACCTTTTTATCATTGAATCATATGTATTTAATTATAATACTAGTAACAGCACTTTCCGATGATAAAATCGCTTGTGTATCATTGAATTCACCCTTTTTGTTTTAGCATCCAAAATTTAAATTACAGAACAAAACAATTAAATCGACTCGCTTTCAGCCCGATTTTTCTTGTGCGCTCTCATTAACTTGTAGCGCATTGGTTCTCACCGCCTCTGGAGACGCACAGGAAATCCAATTTCCCGACGAACTTTGTCCATACATTTCAGTTACAACGTACACAATGGACAGCGAGCGTTCCGAATTTCTGAAACTGCATAATTCATGAAGCGAACGATACGAAAATTATTTTTATGGACCGATCGTTGTGGACAATAATGAGCATTGATCGAGCAATGATGTCAGCTACTAGGGTATACCAAAAGTCGACGCAAGTTCTCGCGTTTTCTGAACAAAACATAAAACTGTACCGTTGCAGAGTACAAACTCGATTTCTCTTAACACGTTCGTATTGAGATAAATCGAATTTCAATCCCGAAAATCGGCCAAACTTTAATTTGGCCCGGCCACTGACAATCGGGTTCAAAACTTGAGTTAAATCAAAACACTCGCTCTCTGCTTCAGATAACGCGTTAAGATACGTAACAATTAATATGTCTGCGAAAACAATCCTAAAATGCAATAATAACGTACTTAACTCCGTAAATATTCGATATATTATTTCATAAAAATATAAAATAATTTATATATGTCATTTAAAACATAGTACCTGATGTCATTACAAGGGAGATGAGTTTGTGAAAGCAAAAGACACGCATTGATCAAAAATAAGTTCTTTGATGGTCACATAGTCCTATCGGACTAGGAGACGTTCAAAATTTTGGCGTAAGTATTGCTATTGTTCTATTGTATACAAATTCTAACGAACTATGTATTTCTAGGTGCTTACAAAATATATACACCTGTTAAATATGTGTTGCATTTACGTCGAAGTGACCTTCACAAGAATTTTGACCTTCACAAAAATACAACTACTTTCCATCTCTTCTCGCATGTTTTTGACTAAGTTTTTCGCATATTTGTACAACGGTCGGTACTTCAATCCATAACTTTCTTGGTGTTTTTACACTCGTAATTATACATTCTGGATCACATGAACCAATAATAGATATTGTAACTCATTTTAAATTATAAAATGCTTAAATTATTTATTTATGTTAAAAATTAAAATAATGTCTTGATTGTCTACGGACGTTCTAGAATAAAGCAACATGGCGGCTAGCGTTTTCGCGTGGAAATTGAAAACGCCCTTTCAAGCATTTGAATATATTATTCCATATTTCGATTTTATAAAATGTAAATAAATAGTTATTTCTTTTTAATCTTCTTATACCTTTTAGCTCAGTTTCGCTCAGGTCGTGTGTTGATGTAACTCCCCCCCCTAAATTCTGGTGGCTCATAATGCTCATTTGCTCCTCGACAATGCTATAAAAAAGCCAAGTTATTTAATTTGTAGTCTAATACAATTTTTAGTGGTTTATTATTATCGAAATGTATAAAATTAGGTCACATTTCAAGCAAATGTATAATACCATTATGATCCTGCGCGCAGATGCGTTGTCGTCTTGGAACAATTGTGTAAGTATGTGGATGTGTATACTTCGCGATTACCATAAGTTTTGCAAAGAAATAATTTCAATTTATTGACAAAAGTGTATTGTGACTAAAATATGCACTTTCTGTTGATAATAGCAACCTGACATTAAGATTTCAAGGGTTTCATTGTTAACCTTTGCCCGCTTTTGACGGCATTTTTTAACTACATGAAAGTTCGACACTACTGTTAAACTCAGAGCGATATGATAATTTTATGTTCATTTTTATGTGTAATAAAAAACAAAGTTTTTATCTGTCAGTTTTTCTGCCCATTCGTGCGTTACAGCTTGACAGCCACTGGTACAATTTACATGATTGTTTTTTCATTATGTAAATAAATCTGGCCAGGTCTTAGTTATACTAGCTTTTGCACGCGGTTTCGATAGGACGAAACTAGAACATTATCCTCCATTTGAAAATGTTTTATGAAGTTACTCGCTTGTTTCGCATTTTCTTTCTAATAGTTTTTTACATAAATAAAACAATTAGACAGGCCGGCGCCCCCACTACAAATGCAGGAAACGCGAGTTCCGATCTGAAGATATACTCTATTTATTGTTGTTATAATTCATGTATGGAAAGCGACATCAATTATTATTACTCGCTTTGATGCTAAAAGAAAATAAGTGTTAAGAGACCTTAAGAGGCCTTTACCGCGCAAGAACTACTTATCAAAAATATCACATCAAAGACAAGCGCATCATGTATAGTTTGATTTTTAATAAACCAAATATTTGAACGATTTAAATAAAAAAAAAATTGCTCAATTCTGCAAGGGTTGAACTTCAATACTGATAATTTTGATTTATAAAAAACCTATAAAGTAATAGAAATAAAATGCATTTTAAAGCGCAAATATACAATTATATTTCCGGTTTATTTTTTATTGCTGTTTTGTATGGATTTTGCGTAATCTGGACAATAGACTTCCAATATGAGTATCTATGTATTGTGTGAGAGTTTTGTTTAAGTAATAATTTAAATAACTATTCGTAACTAAATTGCGTATATTGTATTATTGAGAACAAAGATTTCGGAAAACCGTGTCAGGAAATAAAAATGTTGCCTGTGCTAGTCGTTTAAAGTTAAACTTTAAGTCCATAGACCCTTTAAGTACAAGTTTTAAACTTTCGAAAATATTTATTATCTAGATTCAATTCTTTCGAATTGAATCACAAGTGAAATAAATTCAAAAATGCACTCAAAGAGCAAAATCTGGAATATCCTTTTAAGAAGTTTTTATCGTTGTGTTATCTAAAAATGCGTAAAAATTCGCGGTTGTCGACATTACAGTCTATGATGAATTAACGCAAAAGACAAAAATTTATAATTTTTTCTAGGAAAGTTACGCTGCATATCTGGCATTTGTTTTAAACGTGAAAGCAATAAAATTGAAATTAAACATAAGATTATGGTTTTACGTAGTTCTTCGAACATGTCACGTGTTTTTGTATAGTGCGGCACTGTTTTGAGCAGTTTGTTATTTACGTAGTAGACTTCGTTATTACAAATGCATTTTGTTGTCAAAAATGGCGTACTGTAATAATCCATTACAGGTGAAAATATCCGAAATGCATTGAGCTGGCAATACTCAAGCAAAAAAAAAATCCTCCTTCGAGAAAATTCGTGCTTAGCAATAATACATATTATGGCTTACAGATGGGATGAAAATTGAAGATTTTTCATCAAATCAGACGTATTTGATGAAAAATCTTCAATTTTCATTTCATTTGCTATTATGTTTACAATAATTTTCTGTTGTTCGCTTTTCAATGCAATAATTAACATCATTTGAGGAATAAAATAGAAATCGCACAACACTTTTGATACAGCCTAATATGAGTAGCACTCAAAATTAAATATGTTCTCATTCCTGACGCAATGGAATTATCGTAAACCAACGGCTATTGTATCTATTATTTGTAGCTTTTTATTGATTTATTAAAAAGTTAGATGCAATAAAGTTTTAGTGAGAAAATAAGAAAAATGATTCTATAACTCACATAGCTTCGAGTTATTAATGTTCCATCTTGAAGTATTAGTAACATAAACAATTCTATTGAAAGTCAACGAGTTGTTTGCTTGCAATTCAAGTACACACACAAAATTTACGATTTTATTGTTATTGACCTGTTAATGTGTCATGTCTTAGAAATTTTATTAAAAAATCTTATTTCCAAAAAATCGGAACGATTCATCTGAAAATCCATTATATGAAAAAAAACTTATAAGTAGACATAGAAATGTAAAAAAAAAACTCGAATATTTTTGACGTGTATAGTCCGTCACAACATCGTTATGCATGGCCATTAAAAGTTATTTAATATTCGGAACAGGCCGTGTCCTTACCATAAATAACGCGGGCGAAATACGCGGGATCATCAGATTGTATCTCATTAATTTGATGGCTGCTCGAGTCTTCCTTGCTTTGTATTGCTCGTATGTCACATTTACAATATATGTAACTGTAATGTGACTGTCACTAAAATTTTTTTAAGTGTCAATATTTGAATTACTATCGAAGCGAAATTAATTACTTTTGCATGAAGATAAAAAAAAATGGAAAAAAATATCGGTTATTGTTTAATGAATTTTAGAGTTTATCTTTTAGAAGAAACGTATTATTTATGTGATAATGATTTACAATAGCAATAAAAACCGTTAAAATGGCGTATCAAAAAAAAAAGAATACGGATCCAATTGATCATTGAAAGCACGCTTTTTAGGGTTCAGGATCCAAAATGGCAAAAACGAAACCCTTATAGTTTCGTTATGTCCTTCTGTCCGGGCGTATGTCACAGGCGTTTAATTAAATTAACGAAATGTGGACTATAGGTGCCTTGTATAATCTGCTACTTATTTTGGAACTATAATGACAAAAATAAATATTTAAGAAGAGAACTCCGTACGGTCAAAAGTATTATTTTATGGTTTCAGGCGCCCGATTCTAAAAAATATGTGTTATTCCGATCATCTAAAGCTCTTTACAAAAATGTGCACAACTGGAAGACAATCGCATTGTCTTCTGGTTCGTCACTGCCGATCTTGGTGCACTATCTTATTACGAAAGGCTGAAATCGTTACACGCAATCGCGTTCCTCAACAATCGGACTATAATGAAACACGTCGGTCATCGCGTTAAATTCAAAGCAGCCCGCCGCTAAAGACATCAAAAGTATTTTCCTTTGGCTTTATTACAACATTTAACGAGAGAAATTTTATTTCGGCTCACAGCCCGTGTTCCGATTTGCAAATGGAAGGAAAAATCTTTTTGTGAGACCGGCATTAACTTTATAACGGTAAAGATGTAAAGGATTATCTCAAAAGGTATTATTTGATTTTTACGTTTTGAAATTTTGTGGATATTATAAATGCTTAACAGCTGAAAGAAATTATATACTTGTAAAGTTTAGCACGTTGCATAGTTACAGAGATTACTGTAAGAGTTCAAGATAATAGAGTTACTCTCTCGATACATTTACATGAGACATAACGTAAATTTATTTATCTGGAAAAACTACTTACGATCGTCTTGTTGAACGCGTTAAGTAATTATAAAAATCTTCTACATAAAATTTTGATTTATTTTGTCACATGCAAAAAAATATATATTTTTTACAATTTTTGAGTATTAATATGATGATATGATATAAATTCACGCCTATTTCCCAGAAAGGTAGGCAGAGACTGTAAATTTCCATATGGTGCGATCTTTGTTTATCTCTCTTGCCTCACTGACATTCATCTATCTTTTCATGCAAGCTCGTCTGTTTCGGTTGTTTAAAATTTGGCCCTTTTTTTATATGCTACCAATTGGTCCGCATAGAATTTTCTAGGGCGACCTTTGCCGACCTTTTCATCACACACATTCGCTCTATTCATTTTTTTTTTTTAGCCGCTTAGTTTCATTCATCCTTTCCAGATGGCCAAATCACCGCAGCATACCTCTTTCTACTCTAGTCACTACATCTTCCTTCAAACCATACCGATGTCTAACATCACTGTTTCTACATCTGTCATTTTGAAACACTCCAAACTACGCAACGATCGCATCTCCACTGCATTGATCCTACTTTAATTTTTCTTGTGCCATACCCAGCTTTCACGACCATACATAAGCCTAGGGATTAGGACCCCGTTAAGGACACGCAAGTGCGCTAGTCGTGAGACGCTTTTGCTATTCACAATAGCGAGCAAGACCCCATTCGCTTTATTTCCCTCATCACTTTCCTCTGGATATCTCTGTCATATTTACCATCATTTGTAAACAGACTACCCAAGTATACAAACTCTTTCACTTGTTCGACTTTTCACCGTCTAAAAGTATTTCATACTCAAATTCCAAAAACGGAACACATACGAGATCGTTTCGGTTTCTATGTGTTTGTCTGTCAAAGAGGTGGTAGTTAGAAAATCAGACGATTTAATACGACGTAGACCGTTGCCTTCAGACCAGAAAGTATCGGTATCTTAACAAGACCTAGTTCGCCAACGAGCTTGGAACTTGAGTCAAATCATATCGCTCGCTTCGTGCCTCCGAGAGCACGTGAAGCAATCCCCGTCCTCACTGCAGCAGGGTGAAAGACTGAAGACTCCTGATCTGAAATAAAAAAACAGTATGAAATGACATGCCTTAGCATTTGGGATGATTAAAATCTGACTTGACATCTTTCTGATAAGCTATCACACAGACGTGACGTTTTAAATCGAATTTTAGATTTGGAGTTATTGTAAAATTTCCAGTTTTAGATAATTAAATGAAAATTTAAGATAATAGTTTTTTTTATGTTTTGTTCGCGAAGCGTATAAAATTAAAATTTTGTAATACCATTTAAAAATGTTTTAAATGTTCAGTTACCTTTCCTTAATAACTTAACACTGAGAAAAGTATAAAACTCATGAATGATATATAAAAAAAATGCAAATTATATGAAAAATATTAAAATTTAGTTTATTATTAAAATAATACTTTAGTTTTTCTTTAATAACACGTAATAAAAATTGTAGGTGCATCATGAAAATAGTTATATTTCAACTGCATTTCCATTTTGACCCTAACTGGCCGCTTTATACTAATTGTTGTTTTATTTTAGACTTTGCATTATAATTCCACCACGTATGACATTTGTATGTATCACAGTTCTTACGATGAACGAAAACAAAGAAAAAGAAACAAAAATAATAATTATGGAGTTTTTTTTTTATTTTTTTTTTATTAATCGTTAAAATATCCGTCATGATAACAAATATTCTCTGATATAGGTCTTGTTTCTTATTATGTTTCAAGAAGTAGAACCTTTTAAAGATACGACCGACATACGATGTGGACTTAGTAATAGGGTCTCAGTCCTTTAGGTACGGAACGCTAAAAAAAAAAGCGCGTGTCGGGTGATGCGTAGGTAGGGTCCCGCAATAAATACGGCTGTTCGCGTTCGATTACACAGCGACAGTATCCAAGTCGAATCATTTTTATGGCCATCCTTTATCATATCAAAGTCATATCAAAAAAGCATAAAATTTATATAAAACAGTATTTATAAACCGGAACGGTACACACTGCGTGAGTATGACTCGCGCATGTCCAATTTTTTTTTTTATGAATTTTACTCCTAAATAGATTATTACGTGCTAAGAGAAATTTATTGTACTATTTATTCATTTATTTTATAATCAAATATAGAAATAATGAAAAAATTACACTGTCGTTTTTTCCATAGTAACTTAGGTTTTTATTTACTTTTTATACTTACCTAAAATAACTTCAGTAATATGAAATATAGAAAATGTTGATATTTTTACAAAGACCCAATAAAAATGAGTATTTTTTTTATATCTAAATACAAAAATTTAATTCGATCTTCTAATCAATCACATTTTCTCCTCTTTTAAAATCTAAAATGAAAATCAAAAATTCTTTTTTATTCATACTCGCCGTATATTTTCCATAGAACCACATTATACGAGTGCGAAACCTTCATGAATTCGAATATTAGTTTTAAAAGAAAAATGTAACATGCAAGTGATGCGAAAGCAGTTTTTTTTTTCTAAGGATATATTTCAAGAAGTAGCAATCAAGTGTTTCGACATAGGTAATTAAATAAATTTTCAGAGCGAAAATACAATTAAAATTCAACCTTGACCGCTTTTAATGTCCGTTTTTTATGACGGCGACAGATGGCGGTGAGCGCACAAAAAATTTGATTTGTAGGTAGGCGTGTTTTTATTTTATTTTATTACTCATTTTAATAATATATAATAAATAATTTACATAAATCTTTGTCTACAAACGCCTTTCTCTACGCGACTGTCAATATAGATGGTTCATTTGTCAAGATAATATTTCTTTATGACTCGACTTATTTAGGCTTCTTTTTTTCATACAAACTTCACCAACACTGAATCGCTATCTAAAAAATACTTTTTGTATAGCTTTACTAGCTTTACGTTCGCGGTTTCATCCACGTGAACATAGAGTGTGTTCCATCAACGAAAGCCTTCTTGCTCTCGTATCTA
This sequence comes from Eumeta japonica, assembly GCA_005406025.1. Classification (NCBI taxonomy): domain Eukaryota; kingdom Metazoa; phylum Arthropoda; class Insecta; order Lepidoptera; family Psychidae; genus Eumeta; species Eumeta japonica. The sequence goes on from BGZK01002082.1 coordinate 54,207, forward strand.
TGACTTCTCGATGCCATGTCTATGCTTTAATATCTCGATAACGCAACGTAATCAGAAACTTTTAATGCGATTAACTCTATTACGTATCTCAGTTTCACAGTGGTCATCGACATGTCATAGACAGATGTCGATGAAACAAAGTCTTTCGTATTGTGTAAGTGTTGTCCAAAATGACAACACGATTTACACTTCTTTACTTCTGTCATATGGAGCAGTTTCTAGTCGATATGAAATGTAACGCATTCGTTGCGAGTTATTAGCTCGACAATGGCGAAAATTTGTTTGAAAAAATTGGTTGCCTGTAAAGTCGGTATACGGGCGAAAGTTTACGTGACAACGACTTTGAATGGTAAAATCATTTTAATGTGAATATTCATTCGTATAGTAGGAAGAAGGATGAAATAATAGTAACAATTTAAAACATTTATTTATACAAAGAATTATATTTAAAACATTAATTTATACAAAGAATCTCGCACTGAATTTCATATTAACAAAATTTTATTTTTACCTTTACACATACATACGTATTTATATACAAATATACATACAATAACTTGCAATACATTTGCAAGCTATGCACTAATTCTCTAGAGGCGCGCGGCAGACCGATCATAGTTGAGTGGGAGAGACGCAAGGCATCTAGGGCTCTCTCGTTCGGTGACTCATCGTAACGTTACCGAGCGTTACACTTTTCATAAGTGACTCCCAGCCGCAACCTAATTTAAGACGTTGTCACGTCAAAAAAATGAATTAACAGGGACGAAAATATACATCTTAGGTTAATAATTACTTGCATTCGTAAACTAATCAAATGAATGTTTTCCTAAAATACTAAACGAACCTCTTTCATAATATTTATTACTATGCATTACTTATATTGATAAAAAGAACTTCGTTCCCGACGGGGAATATTCAGCTTTCGTCAATATCTTTATTGACGAAACCGTGACTTCTAAAACTGAACTGTAGTGTAACTCTTCTCTTAGAATGACACTAATTAAAATAACGCCATTGTTCACTCTCGGTACGAATGCTTAAAAATCTCATTTAATACCGTCGAAAGACTTAGCGCAAAATTCCTGCACATTCCACCGCAACTTCGTCCATTACATTGATATGTATCGTTACGAACAGAAAACAGAAATCTGAAACTACCCTTTTGGTCCTCATTACAATTCGAATGACGTCACAGCGAAAGGGCACGGCTCGGCACAAAAACCGATATTCACTCGCTCATATATTTCTATATTTGCCGTCTGCACGTGATAGGAATGCCTTCTGCGATACGCTTAACGCTAGTTTCGTCGAACAGACATCGATCCGTGCGGATGTATGTTTGCGAACGGACCTCGCGGGACGTGGAATGGTATTGTCATATATTAAGAGTACAAACAGGATTGCAGTCGGCCCTCGATCGTACTGCCGTAAGACGATTCTCTTATTTCGTACGGTTTTAGATATGCTATGAGATTGAAGTGATTAATTTTGTCTCATGAAAATGATTTGTGTAATGGAAGCTATCGATCCACCGCCGGATACGTTCGGCTCTGATAGCGCTTCGAAGGCTGTTTCGTGATTTCAGCGAATTTTACAGCCATTGGGATTTATTGTCATACGTTTATAAGATCATATCGAAACAAGTTTTTTTTTTTTTGTAGTTATTATAAATATAATATGACCACCACACAGAATAAGTTCATGGAATTTAGACGGATTAAAACCTAGATGCATATTTTCGCGATTGAAACTAGCACCGATTAAAACGAATCAAACCTAAAAATAGAATGATAATGTTGGAGAGAGGGCGTTTGCTGTTCGATTCCAGTCGTGGAAATCGATAAAAAGAATATGCGACTTTGCGTATTGCATTTATTTAATGATCAATAATAAATTACATTGAATTGAATTGAATAGGGTAACGGACTAAGTGTAAGTGGCGGCGATGATTCTATATACCCCGCAATAAAAAATAAATTAATTCGCCGTATGTGTGTGTGCTGCGTCAATATGAAGCACACATGCAAGGCGTCAACAGGTAGTGAATTAAATAATCACACAACTTTCCCTTTCTGACGTCCATCAATCGATGCTGTTGCCAACAATTAAAAACGAAATCGGAAATCACACTATAAACTAGAATAACTGCCGGTGTTTTTTTTTTAATGACGTTCAATGCCGACCGAAGTTGGTAGCGTTCATAAAGCGGTCCAATACATAAAAAGTTTTGTTGCGCTGTCGGCGCTGCAGCACGAATCGGTAGGCAGAAATTAAAAGTGACGTTTATTTTGGATGTTGCCTTTTAAACTTCCATCACCTTATTCTCAAAATGTGAAATAATTACTTTCGGAGCGTTGAAAATGGATATTAAAAACATTGCCGGTGACTTATGAATAAGGTCGGCGACGAAAATTGAAAAGTATTCGAAAATTTTTGTGCTAACAAAAAAATGTATTCATTTTTTTTAGCAAATGGTTACGGTCCTCATTTATAGAACAAAGAAACTCTTTTAAAATAAATAACAGGGCTAAAATAGGCAGCGGCATAATTTTTAATCAAATAAATAAATGTATGTCTTGTGCGGGAATCGAACCCACGACCCCAGCGCGACAGGTAGGGTCACTACCACTGCGCCAATCAGGCAGTCAAATAACATATATATAAATCTATCAAATAACGTAACAGTCAAATAACGTATATAACAAATATAATAAAACTGTGCAAGCCGGTGTGTGTATTCTTTGACAGTATGTATGACAAATGGAGAAGGGGCGATCAAAGAAAAGGAATATTAGATAAAACAATGATTTTTTTTGTAGGTTTATCTGTCGATCTGTTCGCGTACATCTCTCAAATTACATAATGTGTTTTAATGCAATTTCGAAAGGTAGACAGAGCTTAGGTTGGAGTAGAATATATGCTTTATTTCATTTAAACTAGGTGTCCGGAAAAAGCAGTCCTCATTCAAATTTCTTGCCTGAGACGTTTCCAAAGGGGCAAAGAATGGTTAAGATGCTGAGGGCGAGGGTGCGATGAAGTGGCGGTGAAGGGGGCGGGGGGCGGGATAGGCGGAGAAGTGGTCTGGTGAGCGGGGAAGGGGCTTGAGGGGTTGAGTCGTCATAAAAAAATATGTAACCGACCGAATTCGACGCGGGCGAAGTCTAGAGCGTAGCTAATTTCTAATAAAGGTAGTAAGTATCTATAGACAGACATTATGTTCTTTTTATGCAAAAAATATTGGTAATTTTTATTCGCCTTCGTAAAATATATAAATTTAAACGTTTCATTATTGTGTTACATAAGTATGCAATATCAAATTCTTGAAATTACTCCCTGTAATAAAATAAAATATCCATCTGTCTGCTTGTCCAAGCTAATCTCTAAAACGGCCGAATGGATAACCAATGAATTTTAATAGAGGTAGATTATCTCCTGTAATACGACGTAAAATCTTTTTATCCAAAAGAAAAATAGACATCGAAACCGGAACCGAAAGAGATGGTAGGAATGCGATCGTATTCTAGAGCGAGCAATCATTGCCGAAATACTTATTCATTAAAAGAGAATTGAGTACGTTACCTCCGCGACCGACGGCTTAAAAAGCACAGAGCGAGGGCTATTTGATTTTGTTCATGCTAAAAATCCATTAATCAATTCGCCTCTAATCAGAAATCGAACACGTTACTCTCTCATTCGACAGCAACGCGCTGGCCGCTCGGTCACCGATAGCCTTCCATATCCGTTACAAATCCCTCTAAAAGCTCCGCGGGCTGTAAGTGATCTCCTTCAATTCAACGTATTTACAAGGATCAGTCTAAAAATAGATACCCTTTCTGTTTCGCAAACAGACATTCAATTCGTGCTAAGTACGAGTGAAATGATGACGTCGAACTGTTTGTGGAGATTGTTTGGCAAGATTTGTAAACACAACACACAGAGCTGTCTATATCGAACAGGTTTACCGATGTGTGTACATGCTTGCGAAACACTTTTTAGCATTGATTCCATGTAATTTAAAACATTTAGAAACACCATGGCTTGTGTATATCCTTAATGATATGCGTATAATACAAAAGATTTGTAGTTTTGTGTACGCGTTACAAGCTATAACTTCCATGATTCGAAAATTAACAACATGAAATTAGGTAATTTTAAAACAAGTAAAGTCCCAATCAATGTAGGTATGCTGTATTGATGTTATTTAGGTAATTTAATTGGCCATCCAAACCACTGATTTTTCTGAGAATTCTCATTTATTTAATAGTACAAATCATAATTATATCTAGTGTTTCCATGTTTATACACTGCCCCGATAGAGGGCGCGCCAGCTTTGTTAGCGACCGAACTCACAGTAAAGCTCGTCTTAGGTAGGTCTTATTGTCTTATTGACAATCGTGCGTGCGAAATAAAGCTATACATCTTTACCGTTTTACAAAGCGAGATGGCATATATTTTCAAAACAAATTTAACGTCGCTCAGTACACCCACCGGTCAAATTTTCATTAGGGTTGAGTTCTCTCGCTATTATATTAAAATACGTACTTTTTTATTCTTGTTGCTTGTTATTAATATTAATGTTTTACTGTTATCTATTTCGTAGTTACACTTTTTGTGCTGATGTCGAACTAATGTTGAAATACGATGGTAACGTAGATTTCAAAAGTGAAAAATAAGAGGCAAAATAGCCAGTGTCTTTGAATAATTGTCCAGTTTCATAACTTTTCCTGATCTACAATGTAATGTAAGTACGTCACATAATAAAATGATTTCGCGTGACCTATGGGTGATGTATTCAACCGTCATAACAATTAAAACAATGATAATGGTGTTAGTGTTTTATTCCTTTTTGACATTTATGATATTGCTTTTCTGCTTGTTGCGTTATCTAAACCGAGCTAATGAATAATATAATTTTTAGAAAGCTTTTAGAAAATATGAATCATTGAAAAATATTTTCTATTGTACAACAACTACCGCCAGTAAGTATACTCTGCCAATCGTGTCGGCACGAGCTATATAGCCCGTGAATCTTTAATTGTCCTAAGAGGACATATTTTATTTGATTATAAAACAAAGAAACTATTCTATCTCTTGAACTGGCAGCATGTAAATAAAATGGTTAAGATTTTAGTGATCGGGTTGAAATGTAGTATCACAGTGTGAGACAATAGATTAATATACTGAAACTATCTGCCGCACGCGGTTGCACCGGCTAGAAAATCAAATGAATCGTATCCGATCTCGATTCAAATCTCCATCGCGGTTCGAACTAGATTTCGATTCGGTTCGACATTGAATCGAAGCTATTAAAGAGAAGAAAGAAACTGTCAAATTCCGAGGAGATTTATAAACTAAGTCATCTAACAAACTACCGGCACGTCCCTAATGACGACAGTTAAGGACAAATTCCAAGCTGAGGAAATTAATTTCTTTAGACTTGTAGAAACTCGAAGGTCTAAGCTGTACATTGCCTGTAAGCCTAAATAATAAACTGTTTTTGTTTTCAAAGGCTCTTTTTAATTATGTTAATAGTAGCATCACAAAATACTGTAATAAATAATACATATACATGTGTATGTATATATGTATATTATTATTATAGTATACTACTTCTACATTGTGATAACCACGTCGGGGATCGATAGTGTAGAGTGCTCTTCGAGGCACGAAGCGTGTGATACACCTCAAAAACTCAAAGCTCAATAAGTTGGTTGGTCAGGATCGTACCCAGAACTTATTACTTTGAAGGCATTAGTTTGAAGGCATACTTAACCACCGGGTCACCACTGCTCGTCGACGATACTTTGTCGACAACGTTAGAAGCTTCCAACCCGCATCAAGTCAACGTGCGGGGCTTACAGTATAATCCGTATGTATCTAAATATTCTAACCGTGCGGTCTAAAGCTGAAACGAAAAGATCGTAGGAGGGTATACCCCAACAGGGGAGTGAATAAAAAACCCTTAAACGACAACAGCAACAAGCTTCTACCTTAATTTCGTTATATCTATTTATTATATACTAACTTTCCGAGCGCGACTTCGCCTGTGTGATACACGGTCGGTCACAAAGTTTTTCTTGCTACCCACCTACCTCGTTCGCCGGTCCACTCGCCCTCAAAATTCTTCAAATATAGCTATTGAATGTTTTTCAATATGTTGAGCGCGTCGTGATCAGAAAGTCGAATGTAGGTTTTGGTTTTTTTTCCTTTGAACTTTCTTGTTCGTTCGTATTGTGACGTCTGTAGGTTTTTCACGCTAGCTTTATATGTCGAGAGAAATATAGAATCGTTCCAAAAAATGAGCGACATTAACAATAGACATAGGACGACCTTGCCGCCCATAAAACCTGTCTAAGCAAAGTTAACAAATCACTTAAGGGGCAATGTGTGCACTTTTATAATAAGATCCCAGTTGAAATTAAAAACTTGTTATTTTATAAATTTCAACTCTTCGTTAAACAGAAGTTATGTGTATGGTAAAGGCTATTATACCGTGTCTGAATATCTTAATGAAAAAAAAACATGTGGGATTGAACCGTTGGCTATCACGTCGCTTCGTATTATTTCTAAGTGTTGTACTAAATTATTACTTACTAAATATTTTGTATCAAGAGTAAAAAAGAGCAAACCTTGAGTTTCTCACCCATTCTCCTCATGATGTATCAGCATTTGGAATGGGTGGTAACGTTAATGTCGAAAAAAGTGTAATTTCTATTACCTACGAAATAAAGCTGTTTTTGATTGATTGATTAATTATCAATCATTATTTTATTTCTCACTTCTCAAGTTAGAATGTTTTAATGGGTTAACTTTTTTCTTGACAACCGACTTAAATAAAATAATGCATACATTCTGCGCCGAGCCAATCTCTATCTATCTGTGAAAACCGCGTTAAAATCCGTTCAGTAATTTCAGAGAAATGCGCGAACACACAGACAGACAAAAAATAATAATCGTTGTATCTTTTATATTAGCTTTCTCTTAACGACCCCACTTTACTTTTCATACGTACCTTCATTGAAGATATATAAATACCTAGGTTGCGTAAATATGCCCTTAGTTTATTGATTTCGTTTTGTTTAGTTCTTTACTGCAATTCGAGCATGTTGTTTTGTGACGTGATAAACCAAATGTGACAAATGTGATAAACCGTATTTATTTCGGCGAGATCGACGTGATAATTCGATAATGATTACCTGGTTATCTTTAGGATCTCTGTCAAATTTTAATAATCTTCATGTATTGTTCTGTTTATTAAATGAGTGCACACTGATAATAATTGCACTTCATTGACGTAAAACAAACAACAAGTTGTACTGAAAACGTCATTTTTCTTGTCCTTTGCTCTTATGGTTATAATGCGTTCTGTTTCGATTGACGCCAGAATAGCAATGAACCATTTTCTACTTCTTAATAAACGTGATAAATTGTTTTATCAGGCGTTTATCAACCCATTGCACGGGTGAATCCTCCCACAAACTTGTAACTTAAGCGACCCTACGTATCTATCAGATTACAGTAACGCATTAACAATGTAGAATTCAAGTTATTATAGTTTCCAAGGTGATGGTGCAGATACACTAAAGTTATAATAATAATAACAATGGTTTATTGAAAATTTTCCAGCATTTTTTTATTACAAAAATGAGTGTATATATTTGTATAATGCTGTTATATAATACAATATTGTATAATATAATATCGTATAATAAAAAAAAATATTATTTTTATTATATTATAAATAATATAATGAATGTAAATTTGTATAATAATAAATTATAAGGTTCTACTTATTAAAATTTGAAATGATGCAATAAAATGTACACAAAAAGTAAAACTTTAGCTGGAAAAAACTTTTCGAAAAAAAGATGGCAATAATTTGGAAATTACTGTTTTGTGCAAATCAAATGCGACTAAATAAAAAATAAAGACTTAAACATGTGTTTGGACATAACCGACTATTACCACAAAATATTTTATATTGTGCTATTGCTTAAACTCTTCTCTTGCTTTAGTCTCGCCATAGACAAATTGAATGGGATCATATTCACGATAAACACTCAACTTTTGCTAGCCGTTACATACACTATAACAAAATAAATTAAAATAATTATTTTATAAAGAAAGATATTTATTAAATACTCAGAGACAATACTCAATAAACATTTTAAAAGAAATCAATCACGCCTAACTTAGTGTTGTTATTTTCAATAAAGAGAAGTATCTTTGAACTATCTGAAAACATTTCCTTAACCATAGCCTAACGTAGCTTAACCACATAGCCGCAGTTAGAAGCAATGTATATCAAAATTCGTATCACGTTACCGCGTTAATGCGCGACACGATATCACAGCGATGTCGTAAGAACTGTACTTAGCGTAGTGAATTTGTCGTATTTGCGCATTTCTTGAAGTAAACGCCGCGATCTATAAAAGACCAAGTGGAGCCACTTTAACCATTACATGGATTAAAGGTAGCGTAAGAAATTATATCACGCGCATAACTAAGTGAGTTGTTGCACTGTGATGAGATCGAATTCATTTAGTATGTACTTTGTAAGTACTTTGGCAAAAAGCTAGTCATCTGTGACGCATTAACGCGAACAGTACGGGCCGATGTCGTTTCTGCTTCGATTTAAACGTACACTATAATATGAAAAAAAATCGCCTGAAGCCGATTCGGGTCCGAGTCGACAACGTTTATGTTAGTGGAATTGTATTAGTCAAGTGTTGGTCAGGAGGCGGTTAGGGGTCAATTAGCGTAGTCACTAACGCGATGATTACCTCGAATGGACATTGTCACCGCATTGGTGACAACAGAAGTTAAGGAGACGACGTCCTGGACCAACGGCTTGAGGTTGTTCTGCGGGTCACGTAGCGACTGATTTAACTTGACCAAAGTCAATAGCTGATTGCTAAATTAGTCCGTGGTCGAGATTCAAATCAGGTAACTTGTGGATTGAAGGCAACGCGTTGACCGCTCGCCGACCGCCGATCTGTAAATAAAAAGTAGCGGAATTCTAACTAAAAACAATCTAGGACTTACTATTCAGAAAGAAAATAAACCCATTCCAAATGCAGTGTCTAGTAACGTGGTTTTGGAGCACCAGCTAATGCGAGTAACAAAATTATTAAATAAAAAAATCTAAATACCAAAAAAAAAATACTTGAATTTCATGAACAATTTTTAACATATTTCACGCTTAACGCTACGGACGAGCATAATATTACAAAGTTGTATAGACTTAATACAAAGTCTTAAGAAATAAGTTTACTATTGATTATTAAGTACATGACGTATTGTCGTTACCAGTTTATTATTTTAACACCAGCTTCCGGCCGCGGCGTCGCCGTCGTAGAGTTGCGAATGTATTGTGGGCCTTCTTTCTAATATCGTCATTTATGGTTTCATTTCCTCCACACCATTTTCTTTGTACGATTAAATTGATTATGGTGATAGTTAAATACAAACAAACAAACTGAAAACACTTTGCTATTACATGCTATGTGAATTTCGTATTATCGTTTAAAAAAAAATGAGAAGAACATCGCAAAGCCTAAAACAGTTAAACGAAGCCGGGAAAAAAGCTACCATAATCATTGGGTCGGCGCATGTCGGCGGTGACGAAACGGCGTTTTTTCATCCGATTTGTCCACGCGTCATGACGAGAGTGCTTTAAAATTTTTAAAATTCATAATTCTTTTTAAATTATCAATGTATTTAAAAGAGACAACAATTAAACGTTAGCGCAACTTTATTTCAATACACGTAAACGATTGTAAACCAAATCCGAGTGACATAAACAATATGACAACATTCATGGCTTAATCCATAGAGCAGTGCTAATACGAGTGGTTTGATAAGCGGTCGTGTAATTATAATTTAATTTACCTTATCCATCAATTTCTATAAGTTAACCACACCAGCCGTATAAATATAGAATCTTTTATCAAATTAAACGTCGGACCATACACACAACTCACAGACGGCACATATATTTACTTTGTTTTATACCCTACGATAATAAGCCAGAACATTCGTATGTGTATTGGGATGTGCCTACCAAAACTGGCGCCCTCAATATCGAACTACGGAGGTGCCTAATACAATATTTGCTTTCGGCCCTATCTTAGGCAACTGACGGAAATTGATTAACCCTTCGTGATATTTTGTTACCGCTCGTTATAATTCAAATAGTGATATTATTCACATTATTTAATGGACTATACAGATAAGTTTTTGAAAATTATCTTAGATGTATTAAATGGTATCAATTTAAGTAGTAAGTTCTAAAATTTACTCAACATGCAATTTACATATTATTTTATCCACAATACAATTTACTGTCTTGGAATTTTGGTACAACGATTAGAGCCATCGGTATAATAATATTAAAAGAACATAATCTGGTTTATTCTTTATTTATAAGATCATGTCTATTTCCCAGAAAGGTAGATAGATCATCCTGTCTCGCATCACCGATATCCATCAAATTTTTTATGCAAGCTTATCGATCACGGATGCTTAAAATTTGACCCCTATTTCAATATGCTACCAATTTAGTCTGCATTATATTTCCTAGATCGTCTCCCGCCGACCCTTTCATCAGCTACATAATCTGTTACGAAAAAAAGTTCTATTTGGTACCTATTCAAAATACAACTCCGATTGTAGCCATAGTATGGACAATCGGTGATGATTATCACTTCATATCATTTCTCAGATATGCGACAGCAAATTCTACAAATCCGACAACTAATAGTTCTTTGTGTGCCGTACATGTTACCGCTAGTTATTTCTCACTGCAACACATAACCGAAGAAAAATGTAAACGTGAAAATTATGCTGGCTTCAAAGAGTAATTCAGCTTAGAGTATCTGAAAAAAAAGATATCTTCCAAAAAGTTTGTTAGAAATTCACGTACTGAATTTTTAATAAAAAATTCGTAAATTGTCGTATAACAGAATGAATACCACTTTAAAGAAAATCTGATTATTTAATCAGTTATTGTAAATATCTTCTTCCTTCGCCAAGTATCATTTTGCAGAGAGACATCCGTTAACAAAGACATTTGCGTTTTGGAAATTATTCACTTCCCAAATACTGAATATCAGTATTCTAGATTTTAACCGGACATGTAGGGTCTAAATCTAGAACAGATAGTAGAAATCACTGATAAATACTGACGCCGCGCCGCACCGCCGGGCCACGGCGCGGCGCGTTGTATCATACTTTTCTCCCATTCAACAGCACCCTGTTATTGGCAGCTGCCGGCCCACGAAATGGAGCCTCCTTGAAAATTATATGGACGAATCGCTATGGTGTACGCGTATATAAAGTCCCTTTCGAAAAGATGCCCAATTCATCGAGAAACGAATTCAATACGTAAGGAATCCTATAATTATGTTAAGAAAGTTTGCTCGATTTTCCGTTAAAATTAAAAGGGAAATTGTAAAATCTACAAATACAACAAAGGAGCTGATCCGGCAGACGTTGTTGTGCCTTTTCTTGCAAGTCGCTTGCCCATATAGTTATCGTCCGCAGCCTCGTCGGCATGGACATAGAATGAATTTTTTTACCTTGTGTATCGATCAATGTCGATCTTAATTCTGGTCTCGCTTTCGATTCCGTACCCAGTCATACTTTTGATTCTAATTCTGATCCCACACTCGTTTTCAACCCCAGTTCCATTCTCAATTTCGAACCCGCTTTCAATTCTGATTCCGCTACCAATCACAGTTCCGATTTGTATGAATCCGGGAGCAAACAATTCCCTCATCTTTTGTATCCCGATTAGGCTCTTGACTCTGATCCCGACTCCACACTCCATTTTGCCCCCGGTCTCGTTTTCAATTTCGGACCCGGGCCTGGCTTTCGATTCTGTTCCCCGTTCCGTTTTCAATTTCGATACAGCTAACAGTATAAGTCTTTTAAGTATAGTAATAATTTTAAATTTAATCTAGTGCAAATTGGTAAACGTTATTTTTGTCAATCCGTCTTATGCTAATTGAGGAGCGGGGGTCTAAGGAAATTAAAATTTGTGTTTGTGTGTATTATTGAATTAATAATCTAAAAGAAATAAATAAAAAAGTACCTGAAAAAAATAGTACTCGGCAACTACGCTACCTATCAATATATAAACTATTCTGTCTTTCAAGTTGGACCAAATTACAGATAGTATGCAACATTTCATTGAACTCGGTTGAGTTATTTCGGAGATTAGCGTAAACGAACATCGTGACATAAGATTTTTTATATGTATAGATATATAGCCGTTACCCGTCCGCTTCGCTGAGCGTAAGCTAATATTCAGCAATAATTCTTTTTTTTATGTAATTGAGATATGGCCTTAGTTTCACTCGCGTCTGCATAAAATGAATCCCTTCATTTTTAAGGTTCTGCACCCAAAGGATAAAAAACGGGATCCTATTACTAAGAATCCGTTGTCCGTCCGTGTCACCAGGCTGTATCTCATGAACCTTGATAATCAGATAGTTGAAATTTTCACACATGATGTATTACTGTTGCCGCTATAACAACAAATACTAAAAAACAGAATAAAATAAATATGTAAGGGGCTCCCATACAACAAACGTGATTTTTTTGCTCGTTTTGGCTCGATATTGATAACGGCAATAGGTAGACGCTTGAAATTTTCACAGAATATTTAGTTGCATATTCACTTTACAGATGAACGATATACATCGATGTATTGTAAACACTCGATACCTCCGACTCTAGTGTGCGGGGATTTTAATATAGATTTACTGGAATCTAATGAGAATGCACCTTTAAAAAAATATTTCGACCATATTGACTTAAAGTCAAAACTTCCTCGTATTATTACCACAACGGGTTATACTCAAATAGATAATGCGTTTAGCAATATTGACTTGAATGCTGGCACATACTGCGCCCTCTTTAGTCACCATAACCCTTTATGGATACAATTTCGAATTGAGCTAAATCTAATTATCAACAAATAAAATTCCCTACCATTGTTATACATAATGGTACGAAACCCTTCGTGCGCCAGTCCGACTCGCACTTGACTGGTTTAATATTAGCCGTTCTCGCTGTCAGTTCTGCTCCCGATCTGCTCCTGCTATCGGCGGCAATTCTGGTTCATTGTCAGGCTCGATCTCGGTCCCGCTAGTGCAATAGCGGTCTTGTTGCCAATTGTGATCCTTCTTGGCCATGGATATTAGTAGTAACAGACTACCATTTTTACTAGTATTTATATATTTTTTACATAAGGTAACCTTGTTATGTAATATAATACAATCTTATTATATTAATATTATATTCTATTTCAGAACATAATCCACCTCTATGCCCAATTTCATTAAAATCGGCCCAGCGTATGACAAACATCGTTTCAAACGTACTTTTGCATCAAATGATACAAATTATGCCAATTTCGCCATATACACTTATTATAGTTTCTTTAATGTCATCAGAGATAGGGTTGCATACGAAAAATGAATGAGAAAACAAATTTTCTTAATTTTTTTTTTGTAAATCTTTCATATTTTCAATTAGCTGTTCTGCTATTCAGGGTGGTGACAAACCAATAAATGAAAGATCATAAAATTCAGCAGCCGTTGTTGAATTAAAAATGTCGTAACTGACACTACTTTGTTCTACATATACAGGTTGTAAAGTACGGACACGAGACTAGAACCAAATTAGAATTTGAAATGAAATTAATCAAATTAGAATATGTTTGACTACGTATAGTCTAGGTAACAAGTTGAAAATGGTAAAAAGTAGAGATATTGTTTCTAAAAATATGTGCGATAGCTCATTCGATCCGGAATAATGTCTAGAATAATGTGCCGAAAGTGTTTATTAAGACATAAAAAATTGCAAAAGTTATAAACAATTGAAGATAAAAAAAAAAGGTATTTCGTTTTTCATCGATAACTCGTAAACTATTCATATTTAAAGAATTTGAAAAAAAAAATCCTTAAAGAGAAGGAAATTTCCTATAAAAAATTTGGTTGCCTGTAAAGTCGGTATACGGGCGAAAGTTTTACGTGACAACGACTTTGAATGGTAAAATCATTTTAATGTGAATATTCATTCGTATAGTAGGAAGAAGGATGAAATAATAGTAACAATTTAAAACATTTATTTATACAAAGAATTATATTTAAAACATTAATTTATACAAAGAATCTCGCACTGAATTTCATATTAACAAAATTTTATTTTTACCTTTACATACATACGTATTTATATACAAATATACATACAATAACTTGCAATACATTTGCAAGCTATGCACTAATTCTCTAGTGCCGCGCGCGCAGACCGATCATAGTTGAGTGAGAGACGCAAGGCATTCGGCGGGCCTCTCTCTCGTTCGGTGACTCATCGTTACGTTACCGAGCGTTACACTTTTTCAAAGTGACTCCCAGCCGCAACCTAATTTAAGACGTTGTCACGTCAAAAATTATGCTGGCTTCAAAGAGTAATTCAGCTTAGAGTATCTGAAAAAAAAGATATCTTCCAAAAAGTTTGTTAGAAATTCACGTACTGAATTTTTAATAAAAAATTCGTAAATTGTCGTATAACAGAATGAATACCACTTTAAAGAAAATCTGATTATTTAATCAGTTATCGTAAATATCTTCTTCCTTCGCCAAGTATCATTTTGCAGAGTATCCGTTAACAAAGACATTTGCTTGAAATTATTCACTTCCCAAATACTGAATATCGTATTCTAGATTTTAACCGGACATGTAGGGTCTAAATCTAGAACGATAGTAGAAATCACTGATAAAACTGACGCCGCGCCAACCGCGGGCCACGGCGCGGCGCGTTGTATCATACTTTTCTCCCATTCAACAGCACCCTGTTATTGGCAGCTGCCGCCCACGAAATGGAGCCTCCTTGAAAATTATATGGACGAATCGCTATGGTGTACGCGTATATAAAGTCCCTTTCGAAAAGATGCCCACCTATCGAGAAACGAATTCAATACGTAAGGAATCCTATAATTATGTTAAGAAAGTTTGTTCGATTTTCCGTTAAAATTAAAAGGGAAATTGTAAAATCTACAAATACAACAAAGGAGCTGATCCGGCAGACGTTGTTGTGCCTTTTCCGCAAGTCGCTTGCCCATATAGTTATCGTCCGCAGCCTCGTCGGCATGGACATAGAATGAAATTTTTACCTTGTGTATGATCAATGTCGATCTTAATTTGGTCTCGCTTTCGATTCCGTACCTAGTCATACCTTTGATTCTAATCTGATCCCACACTCCGTTTTCAACCCCAGTTCCATTCTCAATTTCGAACCCGCTTAATTCTGATTCCGCTACCAATCACAGTTCCGATTTGTATGAATCCGGGAGCAAACAATTCCCTCATCTTTTGTATCCCGATTAGGCTCTTGACTCTGATCCCGACTCCACACTCCATTTTGCCCCCGGTCTCGTTTTCAATTTCGGACCCGGGCCTGGCTTTCGATTCTGTTCCCCGTTCCGTTTTCAATTTCGATACAGCTAACAGTATAAGTCTTTTAAGTATAGTAATAATTTTAAATTTAATCTAGTGCAAATTGGTAAACGTTATTTTTGTCAATCCGTCTTATGCTAATTGAGGAGCGGGGGTCTAAGGAAATTAAAATTTGTGTTTGTGTGTATTATTGAATTAATAATCCAAAGAAATAAATAAAAGTACCTGAAAAAAAATAGTACCGGCAACTACGCTACCTATCAATATATAAACTATTCTGTCTTTCAAGTTGGACCAAATTACAGATAGTATGCAACATTTCATTGAACTCGGTTGAGTTATTTCGGAGATTAGCGTAAACGAACATCGTGACATATAAGATTTTATATGTATAGATATATAGCCGTTACCTGTCCGCTTCGCTGAGCGTGCTAATATTCAGCAATAATTCTTTTTATGTAATTGAGATATGGCTTTAGTTTCACTCAGGTCTGCATAAAATGAACCTTCATTTTAAGGTTCTGCACCCAAAGGATAAAACGGGATCCTATTACTAAGAATCCGTTGTCCGTCCGTGTCACCAGGCTGTATCTCATGAACCTTGATAATCAGATAGTTGAAATTTTCACACATGATGTATTACTGTTGCGCATAACAACAAATACTAAAAACAGAATAAAATAAATATGTAAGGCTCCCATACAACAAACGTGATTTTTTTGCTCGTTTTGGCTCGATATTGATAACGGCAATAGGTAGACGCTTGAAATTTTCACAGAATATTTAGTTGCATATTCACTTTACAGATGAACGATATACATCGATGTATTGTAAACACTCGATACCTCCGACTCTAGTGTGCGGGGATTTTAATATAGATTTACTGGAATCTAATGAGAATGCACCTTTAAAAAAATATTTCGACCATATTGACTTAAAGTCAAAACTTCCTCGTATTATTACCACAACGGGTTATACTCAAATAGATAATGCGTTTAGCAATATTGACTTGAATGCTGGCACATACTGCGCCCTCTTTAGTCACCATAACCCTTTATGGATACAATTTCGAATTGAGCTAAATCTAATTATCAACAAATAAAATTCTCTACCATTGTTATATAATGGTACAAAACCCTGCGCCAGTCCGACTCGCACTTGACTGGTTTAATATTAGCCGTTCTCGCTGTCAGTTCTGCTCCCGATCTGCCCTGCTATCGGCGGCAATTCTGGTTCATTGTCAGGCTCGATCTCGGTCCCGCTAGTGCACATGGGTCTTGTTGCTAATTGTGATCCTTCTTGGCCATGGATATTAGTAGTAACAGACTACCATTTTACTAGTATTTATATATTTTTACATAAGGTAACCTTGTTATGTAATATAATACAATCTTATTATATTAATATTATATTCTATTTCAGAACATAATCCACCTCTATGCCCAATTTCATTAAAATCGGCCCAGCGTATGACAAACATCGTTTCAAACGTACTTTTGCATCAAATGACAAAATTATGCCAATTTCGCCATATACACTTATTATAGTTTCTTTAATGTCATCAGAGATAGGGTTGCATACGAAAAATGAATGAGAAAACAAATTTTCTTAATTTTTTTTTTGTAAATCTTTCATATTTTCAATTAGCTGTTCTGCTATTCAGGGTGGTGACAAATCCAATAAATGAAAGATCATAAAAATCTGCGCAGCCGTTGTTGAATTAAAAATGTCGTAACTGACACTACTTTGTTCTACATATACAGGTTGTAAAGTACGGACACGAGACTAGAACCAAATTAGAATTTGAAATGAAATTAATCAAATTAGAATATGTTTGACTACGTATAGTCTAGGTAACAAGTTGAAAATGGTAAAAAGTAGAGATATTGTTTCTAAAAATATGTGCGATAGCTCATTCGATCCGGAATAATGTCTAGAATAATGTGCCGAAAGTGTTTAATACAAAAATTGCAAAAGTTATAAACAATTGAAGATAAAAAAAAAGGTATTTCGTGTTTTCATCGATAACTCGTAAACTATTCATATTTAAAGAATTTGAAAAAAAATCCTTAAAGAGAAGGAAATTTCCATAAAATTTGGTTGCCTGTAAAGTCGGTATACGGGCGAAAGTTTTACGTGACAACGACTTTGAATGGTAAAATCATTTTAATGTGAATATTCATTCGTATAGTAGGAAGAAGGATGAAATAATAGTAACAATTTAAAACATTTATTTATAAAGAATTATATTTAAAACATTAATTTATACAAAGAATCTCGCACTGAATTTCATATTAACAAAATTTTTTATTTTACCTTTACACATACATACGTATTTATATACAAATATACATACAATAACTTGCAATACATTTGCAAGCTATGCACTAATTCTCTAGCTACAGCGCGCGGCAGACCGATCATAGTTGAGTGGGAGAGAGACGCAGCATTCGGCGGGCCTCTCTCGTTCGGTGACTCATCGTTACGTTACCGAGCGTTACACTTTTTCAAAGTGACTCCCAGCCGCAACCTAATTTAAGACGTTGTCACGTCAAAAACCTTTAACACTTGGAACTCTATCTCCATTATTTATAATTTTAATTTAACGCTGAAAATGGGCCTCCGCGCGATATTTTGAGGTAGCACGCGCTGCATCAAAATCGAGTACGTCACGCTAAATATATATTTTTAAGGTATTTAATATTAACATAAAAATTTGCATAAATTATGGTGTATTCAAGACACTTTAAAGAATTTATTACCGTTGAAAATTTAACTTAAACAATTTTATTCGATTTTTCAGTTTTGAATGGGCAGTATGCAGCTCATCGCCGACTCTCGAATCTGTTTTACCGTTACGAATCCCTATCCAACGACAACGACATCGAGGTATTCGATATCTGTCAATCCTCTAGAATAAATTCTTTAGTTGAATGGGTATTAGTGATGGAAGAACCGATTTGAGAGTCAGCGGTTGGTTGCAAACGGCAGGCAAACGTCCGTCCGTATGTGCGTCCATCTGATGTTGTGAACCAAACCATAACAAGAATGCGGTCAGCTCAAAATCTTACAAGATGGTGCTATAGATCAATGTTCACATGTTTTTTTTTTTTTTTGGTGAAATCTTTTTTTTTTCAGGGAATACAGCTATATAGACTAACCTGAAAAGCACACAGTATCAAAATAGAAACGTTCGTCGCTGCCGTTAGAGCCGTTTGTGAGATCGTCGTGTCGCAAAAGAAGAAAACGAGTTCTTTGTTTATTAGTATAGAATTATATTAAAACATCCACCATTATAATTACAAAAGTTCTTTTAAAGGTAGGACAAAAAGGCAGACACACGGCGTAAGCTTAATGATAGGTTCCCGTGTGGAACCCTAAAACCCAGTATGTCATTGCGATTCATCATCCAAAAGCTGAAACTTTATTTTTCTTTAAACTGTTACGTTTAGTTCATTTGGTATATTTAAATTGATTTTATATAAAAATTACTTGAACGAGATAACATCACACTGACCTATTCATTGCTGTACACGTAAAAAAATAAAAAAGGTCCGCGTACTTACATTGAGCATTTTAAAAATTCGCGCATAAAATCCGTAATAATTTGACAGAACGCAAAACAACGATTTTAAAGTTCCTGTCCGTCGATCCGTACATCTGTACGAGTACCATCCAAAAAACTGTCGCTCGAACGACACGATGTTTTCACACTTTTATTTGCTTGTAGTGTAAATTAAAAACTGGTTCACATTTTATCGTCGCACACCTGCATATAAACAGAATGTTCGTATTTTTTTTCTTCTCGTTTACAAAACGTTCATTTCCTTCGAAGGAGTTTATTAAATATATGCGCTTTATGCGGTTTTTATGTCTTTAAAGTTATTTATTTCAATCGGAACAGAACACGGTCATTTCTTTACCGGTGGTAATGGGAAGGCATTTAGAATGCTAAAATATATCATATATCCACTCACGTTTAGTTATGGCGAATTTCGGATACAATGAACGCTCGCATTGTCCTTCGAAAATAATATTAAAAAAAACTTGTTCGCTGATTCTGCCCTCGCCACGTCACCCAAGATATAAGATCTTAATGTCGTATAGTCTTTATCTATATCTTCCACTTTTTATAAATTTTCAACGATATTTACGCCCTTCGCCTTTTGAGACCTTTTGTTTCATTTAAGGTGGAAATATTCAAAAGGATTCGTAATACCTATTTTACTGATATGAGCAACCTAAAACACTTTCAAATATAAATACCTGTCCTAATACTGTAAGTCGGTAACCGATTATCTTATTTATAAAAATTATTTAATACTAACTTCCACTCGCGGCTCCGTCCTCGTTCACATAATTTAAGAATACATTGTACTGAATACATTTCGAAAGCTCTCGCTTTTCATTCATTCGATTGTATTTACTCTTTTATTTACCACTCTCTACGATGAAACTAAAAAGATTATACGTTAATGTGAGATTTCTCGCTTAAAATTAGCTAACGCCGAAACTAGAAACATTAAAAAAATCAACGGTCATCTATATATGCTTACATAATTTCCATTTTCTTACATTTTTTCAAATATCCATGTCAAATGGTTTTGGAAAAAATCAGTTGTGGCAAAAGAACATGAATTAACACCAAAAATTTTGCTTTTGATAAAATCATTAAAAAATGAGGGAGCATTCAAAAGTATAAAGCGTTTAAATGTAAACTCCATTGTTATTTAAAAATTAAATTTTAAAACTTTTTTGCTTTAATAAACGGAGTAATTATGATAATCCGCACATTAATTCCACGAAGTCCAGGCATTATTATTTGGGAAATTTATTTGATAATTTCTTAACATATTTACGACAATAAAAATCCGCTTAAAATTACACCTAACCCATTACATAGAAGCAACTTATTGAATTCCTTCTTATCAAATTCACCTTAGATCAAAATGCGTCAAATATTCGATATATTCAATAATATCAAGGCGCGTTAAATATCAAATTAAAAGACTTTCATTCACTTTTATTGCCGAGGGTGAGACAAACAGCGGTGTGCTTCAAACTCTCATTTGCAATAATTAACTGCTACTTGTTAAAGTCAAATACTAAATAAGTCAAGATATCAGTAATCCTAGAGATATTAGCATTTGTGATATTAATTTAATGTCACTAATGTCAATATCCTTGAGACTAACTTATTCTACTGCCAATTGTGAAATTAAAACATATTTTGGCGTGTTCAGTTTTTAACTTTAACAGTTAACTATGAATTATTTCGAGTTACTTTAAATGTGAATTAATCAAATAGTTTAATAAAAGAATGACGATTGGTGAGAATTAATTACAGGCGAGGCCGGCACGACCGCGCCCACTCCCCGAGCGGTATCCATTAAACCCGGGAGTTTCTTTAATGAAGTGATTAGATAGATCTCCGGCACGTCCGCGCCTAATGGTCGTATTTACTGTTGCAGCCCGGCGGGTGTGTCGTTCGCTTTTCTTGTTACCTTTACCTTTATCTTTAATACACCATACTGTTTTTTCTGAATCAGATCTTTGTCGCCCCCACTTCGGAGGCATACTCTGTTTCTTTACCTCTAAAGGTATCGAACTATAGGTCTCTACGGCTGGTTTATTGCCGCGGGAGCTGCTGACGGTCCTCTTGTCATCGTTAGGTTATAGGCAACACTCAAAACCTATGGCTTAACTGATCCTACAAAATCTTGAGTAAACAGTTTGACTAGCGTTAAAAACTAATTTGACCGTATTAAACTCAAAAGCTTGTAAATACCAAACGAATGTTGCGATTGATTTTGATGAATGTAACAATAAGAATTCTCAATCAAACATTTTTTTTCTCACTATCGGTCAATGCAAAAAAAAACACGAGACAATATGTCCTCGGTATCACCATTGGGACGAATATAATCACGAGGATGTTCATTTAAATTCTTGTTAAACTTTGCATATTATTTATATGTATTAAATATATATTTATGAGTGGATGTGATCACCCGTAAAGGGAAAGGTCGCTTTGGATCGTTACGTAACGTTATTTCTGAGCAATTCGTCACAGACGTGTCGTGTGTTGCACAGATGAATAAATACCACAGCGAAGGTCAACAAACAGGAAATGGCAAAGCACGTCGAAGACGGATAATAGTGATCAGCGAATATTGGATCATTCAATGTAAAATCAAAAGCTTCTATATTGTGGTGGTCGAATTGTCAGCATGTCGAATTCAAACCGACAAGCAACGGCATCCATTGCCGAAAATACACGATCTAACTGTTGCATTTTCAATAAAATCATATTGCTATTGACTAGGTGCAGCTTTAAAATGTCTATTCTGAGCGTTGTCATTGCGCTGATAAAAACTTTCGCCAACAGTTCGTAACTCGTGTAAGAGTTTATCCTCCCAACTATATAGCATTCGATTGGATGGCGACACTTGTCATGGCAATGTCTTGAATATTAATAAGATAGAGTAAACCGATATTACTTCGTATTAGAAAAGAATTGGCCAACATAAGATTTACATCCTCATGTTCTTACCACAAAAATTATTTTTGCGCTCGGCAAATATATTCTTGGTACTAGAATATTTTATATCGCAAAGAATTTTCTTATTTGTAAAAGAATATTTTGTACAATTAAATTTTTAATTCATCGTACAACAAATTTAATATTTCAAATTATATCCTTGCAAAATGTATCTAATTGTGTGGCCACATTAAACAAATCCATGGCCCCTCCCTTGAACCTAACAAAATAGAAATTATTTTGTTTTCCCTGAGGTAGAGCTGAAATTGGAATTTACTTTTACGAGTCCGATACAGGAGGTTTTAATTAAAATACGACACAAATTCTGATTCGTAAATTCACATGGGATTTTTTAAAATAAAGTTAAGTTAAACGACTCTGTTCTATTACTGAGAGTATTCTGGTATTTGGAATTCGTTTGTCAGATTGTTGTCTATTCATCAAAAACTCAAACTTCATCCAGATAACCAGATTGTTTTACCGACTGGCTTTCGACAAAATAATTATTGTTATCCATTACATATTATTCGGAAACTCGTCACTGTTGCCAAATGACCATAACAGGTGGACAAGCCTAACACACATTTTTTTTTGTTTATTGCATCTTCTAAACCTAACTACTAAAATCATTCATGACTTTTGGGATAATATAGTAGCTTGAAACTCAAACAAGTATTCTAAATATTCAAGTTTTTTGGGCTACACCAAAGTCAGTTATGTATTCAAATATACAATCTGATACAAATTTTAAAACGTTTTCCAAGTACCTACATTTAAATTAAGATTCCATTGAATTAATCCTGCTGTTCGTACATGGCGCTGTTTTAAAACTATTAATATTATGATGCCAGTGTTCCCATTTTAAGATTAAATTCCCACAGGAAATTCATAGACCTTGTGGTATCAATTAATCTCCCCACAACGTTCACGTCTACACGAAGCACATAAGAAACAATCTAACTTCGCAATTCCAAAAATGGAGCATATGAGAAAACAAACTACCACGTTATTAATTACTGTATTGCTTTTGTGCCTATACAAAAAAATATTTCTATAAACTTGTAGATGTATCAAGATTAAAACCGATCAACTGAGATGCTTCAATATTCATGAAAACTTTTAAGCCATTACTGAAATCTCTTTAAATTGGTTACAACGTGTGTGATATTTTTCGAAACGATTGAACACACTTGAAATAGCGGCCATCATTGTCTAATCTTTGAAAGCCTTCAAGATTAAATTCAGTTTTAGGCTCTCAAACATTATTATGAAAATTTTCATAATATTTAAAATTCATAGATTAAAACAATTCAATTCTATGCGATAGTTTTTCAAAAAACCCTTTGCAGAGAAAGGAAGTTTTTCTTTTAGATTTTTATTTTACTAAAACGTTTTGAACTCAAAATTTAGGATTAACTGATTAACAAATTAAATATTTTGACCTTAAAATTTACTCATAACCTTTCAATTGAAGTTTTGCTAAACCCAAAATAATGATGAATACATTACCAATGAATGTCATTACAATACCCCAAGACTTTTGGAATCGTTCACCGTAACTTAAGACGCCATTGGACATATTTTAGTTTTATCCATTAAAAAAATATGGTCTCTACCTTTTTTCCATTATAATGGCATTATTTTCGTTTAGAATCATTTCGTTCCAACGAACACTCGACTTCATTACAACGGCCGTCTTCAACAATACTCACACGCTACATAATGAATTCGTCCGTTTGTCCGTTGATCCCGGTGCGTGCAGGTCGAGAGCTCTCCAAGTCCGCTGTGTTTGACGTGGGCCAGCTCTTAATTAACTACGCTCAGATATGATTAATATTCACTTAACGAGGTCACGACTGCCATTAATTCATTAACAAATTAATCAAAGGCTAATTCGGGGGTGTGTTCTTTTTAGACGTTATTAGCACTGCTAAACAGGCTAGATTTATTATTAACTTTTCCTAAATTATGCTGCTTTTAAACATTTTTGGAATGATGAAACCGAAGTGGTCATTTTATGTCACAAACCTTTTAATTCACGTACTTGACAATTTATCAAATTGTTAAAAACTTGGCGCTTTGCAAAATTTATCTATTGTTGTAATTTTTGTAAAGAGTATCATTAAGTCCAATAGCATGAAATGTAAAATTGAGCTGTTAGTTGGCCATGTGGTACTCTGAAACAGCTGAGTCCGTTTTAATGGATTCAGCTGAATCCGTTTTAATGGATTTACATGTACTGCTGTGTCTGAGAATAAGCTTTGGATTATGCACCGTCACGGTACGCTTTTAGGTTTGCGAAAGGTGAGCATAAATTTCAAACAATATGGACGAAGAATAGTTAAAAAAAAACAATCAAACACGCTTTTATAAACAGGTAGGTGCTGTAGTAAACGGCGAAATATAATTATCGTACTCGTTCTCTCTGTCTACCTCGAAGAGTCTGAGAAAAAAAAAACCAAGATTTTAGTGAAGTATAATATTCGATTGTGAAACGCGGGGCGCTTAAAAACAAAATACTTCATCTACACATTTTTTAGAAAAAATTCCCGCGCCTTACACTCAAATATTATGACTACAAACATGGTTTACACTTAGGCTGTTTCGAGATAGGCAGTGTGAATAGTTTCCATAGACCTTTTTCGCTTTCACACATACCCACGTACAAATGAAGCTAATAAAAGCATGTTGAAAATGGATTATTATACCATCGCTTATCAAAAAAGCAATGCTTTGAGTCAAGCTTCCAATGGCCTGGTGCCACGTAAAAAAAGGTATCTATCAGAATAATATGGTGTTAAGAGATGATACCATGGAAGTAATGACGGAACGCCATTGACTTATTATCGAAATAACTCTTATGATGTTTCGTGTGATTGTACAATGAACGTCTCTGTGGCGGATTATCATGAACAGGTTGCCGCCTGACATGAGCGAGTATACAGACAGCGAAATTACGACCTCGACACTAATCTTCATTGGAACCCAATTTCAATGAATATTGACATATTGTGTCATAGGCTTTTCGATTAAAAACCTTTTATTCGCGATAGTGAGAGAGAAAGAGGGGAATTATTTTTAATTAAGTATAAAAATATAAATATTTTATATTACGGATTCGAAACAAGAACTGCAAAATCGAACTTCAGTAGTACCTTCTAGAATATACGATATTTATAGAATTTCGTTTCTTAAGTTTTACAAAAAGAAATTGCAAAGGATTTTTGTAACTTCTTTGAAACATTGGAACCTTAGATTTTATTTTATTTATAACCGAGTTTCATTCTGTTCTCAGTTTTATGATCAAATCTATAGACAACTTTTGCGTTTGACCAAGAAATATAATATTTTGACTACCTATTTCAATGAATAAATTCCAGCGTTAACTATATATTTGAGTCAAGCTATTGGGTACCATCGTTGGTCTTCTTAACTGTGAAGGACAATATTCAGAATATCATTGTGTATGTCTATACAAGATTTAGCCCGCAACTCCGCCCGCGTTGATAAAGAATGAATTCCTACATTTTTTTTATATCGACCGGTAACGCTGTCTGTCATGATTACTCATGATTTCGATTCCGGTCCTGCTCTCGTTTCCATCTTTAAAGGTGTAAAAATAAGAGATTATGATGGAATTTAAAATCATATATATACGAAATTCTAAAAATAATTGTCCATACTCAGTTACAGTTCCAAGTTTAAGAAAGTTGTGCTTATAACTCGTTATTAGGTGCTGCATACCAACATAAACATGGTTAAACATGCAAAAACGTGCATAAATAAACATGCCTATTTCCTAAGTTAGACCTTTACAAACGCACTTATCAAAACTGTATTCAAGTCCGTGCAGTAGTTTTTGCGTGATGCGCGCAAACTAACATACACACAGACAGAGTAGAATTATAAAAATGATTATTTTCACATCCATTGCACTTGATAAACGTCTCCAATGTTAGTTTTTCATAAATATTTCCCAATTACAGACATCGGTCAATCACAGTGTTATTCTATATATAGATAATAATGAAATTGGCCTATGTCCAACCAAAATATTGAAATCTATTCACTAATATTAAAGCTAATTAAGACTCGTTGTACGCTCGTGCGAGTGCCGATAACAGATAGGTATGTGTGAACGACCGTAATGCCCCCTGTCGGCGACACGTGTATAATATTCGAATTTTCTTAATAATCATTACTATGAGGAGGACGCGCATCTGTTAGCATTGACCATTGCGGCCTGGCCAGTAGAAGGGCTTCGCGATAACTGCCTTGATTTGCTTGATTCGTATATCAAATGGATAATCCGGTCTCTGTTTTGATATGGTTTTAAAAAGTTGCTCTCTTGCCATGGTCTTGTTCGGGTGTAATTACTAATGTTATATTTTAATCACAGACTAAACTTTTCTTATTACAATTGTAAACACACAATGTCTTGTATTATAGTATTTCTTAAATCAAAATCGAGAG